>CAMXCT020004876.1:0-11826 GCA_947184155.2 Cladocopium goreaui | reverse complement strand
TTATTATTCTTTTTCTTCTTAGTATATTTATCTTTTACTTTATTCTCTTCTTTTTCCTTTTTATATTATTATCCTTATCTTAATTATTCTCTTTAATATTATTATCCTCAGCCTCATTATATAGAAAATAATAGTGTTAAGGAGGACAAAGATAAGGATAAAAATACAAAAGATAAAGTAGAAAACAAGATGGAGGATAGTAATGTTAAGAATGTTCGAGGGCGGCGCGATCCCAGAATACGGATATTTATTTTACGCGAGTCTATGTAGTTAAGATACAAAACAACAATTCACAATACAGAAAAATTGTCACGGCCCAGAGTAAGCCACAAACGCGCACACACACACACACATACTTTGTACGAGCCGGCACAGCCGAAATTTACGTCATCATTTCACAAGAGTATTTTTACACCGGAATTTTCAGGAAAAAATACGGCGGCCCAAATTAATCCCAGAACGCAAAAATACACTTTATACGAGTCTGCGCAGTCAAAATACACATCAATATTTCCCAAAAGCCATTTTTTATAGACATTTACAAGATAAACACCGCGGCCCGAAACCGCGGCGCAAACTTTATACGAGCCTACACAATCGATTTACAGTTCAATATTTTACAAAAGCCATTTTAAACGGACATTTACAAGTAAAAACACCGCAGATCAAAGTAAACACCCTCATCAAATACCAACCTTTACACCTATCGTAAGAACTCCTCAATATAAACATTTTGTTTAGGGAAATATCATCAATATAAATCACCCCCGGCAGTCTATCAGCGACACAAAAGTACCGCGATACCAACTGTACCACAGTATATCCCTCACGAACCGGAGAAAGGCCAAGTGGCGAGTTAACGGACAGCGGTAATCTCGGTGTAGTGGTACTATTCCTCTGGGGTGTGAATGTAATGTAATCTTGAGGTCCATGAGGGAGGACTGGAGGTATAGGTAAGAATAACGGATTTAGCGCAGTGTTATTCCATATTATTCCATGTTAGGCGTAAAGGGAATAAAGAGGTTAAAGGTGGCGGCGGCGGTATCCCCAGGTTTAGGCCAAAAAGGTCGAGGAGTTGTCATTGCACAATGCATCGGAACACGGAACGTCGGCACAGGTTAATGCCATTCATGATGAGGACGTCGAAGAGTGCGAAAGCGATCTGGTTGCGATGCCGGGATCATCGATGAGTCTTGGATAAATTAGGAAATCAAATTTTAAAACGCCATGATGTTCCAGATTGCGATAAAAGAATACGGGATAAGATCAATTTTATTTATATCGATATTTTAGTAAACTAAATAAATTTAAAAATAAAAAACATAAGGCATATTACAAAATAATATTTTATACATAAATTATATATACGATCAATCTAACATATTAACTATATATCGTTTATATTAATTTCAACCTCAAATATTTTTAAACATGTTTATAATTTATCTATAAGTAATATGTTTAATTTTATGAAATGCTAATTGTTATATGTCGCTAAGTTGCTGTGGCACGTCTTTCGTTGTATTCAACCACATGAAAATAAGGAAAAGTAGATAATTTAATATCAGCACCTAGGTAAGGAAAATTGATACTGCAAGTAATCCAAAGCTCCACCTTCACTTGCTGGCCTTGTCTTGTAAAATTCTTGCAGACAGGATGCCATGGCCGATGAAATGCTTTTCACCTGCAAATCGAACATACTATATAGGGCCAAAGTAGAAACCTCGGGATCCGCGCTTGAATTGGTTTGCTCCATCCAATGCCAATATAATCCAATATATGCCAGTACATCCTCACATGGGTCAGAACCATTTTCTAGTTCGGTTGTTGGTTGTCTGTAACTGTGACCCCACCGCGAAGGTGGCCGAGTGGCAGCCACAGCAATTGAGCAGGTGCATACCTGCAGTCAAGTGATAGTGTCCAACCAGCTCACCCTACTCATCCCTATTGTCCAACAAGCGCCAGCAGAAAACTGCCCATCCGTTGCCACATGATTCCAGCCTAGAAAACCCCCATCCACTGTCAAATATTATCAATCTCTCGTTGTGTCAGTAAATTGGAAAACTACCAATCCATTGTCAAATAACTTCGTCAAGCTCTCAGGGCGTTAGTAGAAAATTGTCCATCCATTGTCAAAACGGTTTAACGGTAGCATGATTACAACCTCCAATTGTGTTAGTAATGGGCAAAATGTCCATCCATCATCAACTGGTTTTCGCCTCTCACCCCATCAATTCAAACTTATCATCCGTTCCAAGCTGGCTTCAAGCACTAAAATCACACCCCATTGAATGTCACATTTTGGAGCGCGTCAGTAAATCGGCAAACTGTCTATCCATGCGTCAATTAATGTCAGCAGTAGAAAACTGTCCGTTCTTGGCCAATGATTTCAGCTAGAACACAATCCTCCATTCTCACATGGGTCCGGGCATTCACTGTGTCAGTAAATGGGAAAATGGGAAAATGGCCTGCCTATCGTCAAATGATTTCGCATGGTTTTACCATGTTTTACCTTCTTGCCTCGTCTTTGTAAAACTTTCCCTTGTACCACTCAACAGCCAGCACAAAAACAGAAAGAATCAGAAATAGATATCGGCCGAGTAGCGAGCAAAGGATCCCTGATGGAGCCAGGCCAACCATTTTCAAAAATGGCAAGGTTAGGGCTTCGCCAGGTGATGACAAGGAGTGAAGAGGGGAACCCCACCTCAACACAGAGAAACAATTCTGCCAACACTAACAAAATGCGCCCAAAATGTACGATGAAGATGCGCAAAATCTGGCCAAGTTGCAGATAGATTGAAGAATTGGGTCGCCACAATTCCTCGGAATTGGAGCAAAGCTCTGCCAACATGACGAGCACAGACCGGATGCCCAGCGGCCCAGCACAATGGTAAAGTTGAAAGCTGCTTTCAACATCTTTCAGCCGAGTCAAGAGACCATGAAGTGCAAGGGGATATTCATTCATGACCGCAAGGCTGTAGGCCGCGACCAAATCAGAGGCACAATTACCTTGCCGGTGGCTCAAACCGTGCATCCGGCCAAGGACACTTAAACCTTGGGCCCTTCCCTCAGTAAGACCCATTGGCATCCACATGATCCACAAATAAGGCAACCAATGCCAACCAATTGGCTAAGACTTATATCACGGATGTGAATGATTTGCAGTGTAGCCTTTCCCTGCGTAAACACGCAGACTTGACTCATCCATCCTCGGGTTTCTGCCGAAGGCGCCCCATGCCAGAAGAGTAAATCCTGACCGAAGCCTGCTCACTTGAAAATAACGACACACGCCCTCCAGTATCGCGGTGATTTCCTGCAGCAATCATTTCATTTGGGATTGGCACAGCACCGAAGTATTGCTGGGTGCTTTGTATTGGAACGCAGCCATCAGCTGCTGAACCCACAGCTTCTGCAAATTATGAGACATGTCACTTCAGGCCCACTCACAAACTCGTGTCGGCATGTCCAGAAGTCAGGTGTACCCAAAGTAGGCCTTAAATGGGGAATCTTTGGCCTTTGGCGGTCCAAAATCTCAGCCTTCTTTGATGTCTGAATTCTACTTGTAAAATCTTGTATCCGCAGTCTCCTCACCTTTGTGGGTCAAACCCGCAAGTCTGGCACATCTACCAAGGACATTGCTCGCTGACCCTCCTTGGACAAGGCAGCCAGCCAAAGAACTGCACTGACCTTAGCATCATCGCAAGGAAAGCTCATGGCAGCATATTGCAAGCAAAAAATCTGCAATGCGTCTTTGCAACTGGCCATCCTCACAGCCCTGCAACCCACAGACTGAATCAGGCTTTCAACTTGGGGCGCCCTTTCAAAAGTGGGCTTCAAACCGAAACTTCATCAGGCAAATTCTTTTGGTTGTGCGGTTGCAAAAATAAGCATTAACCTCGCCTCACAAACGCCGAATCGTTCACTTCCCAATAAGCCCCAGCCGCTAGTCCCACAAGTGTCATCGGCATATACAACCAAGGCAAGTCTGCTCGAGTTCCTTTGATGACAGCTGGTTTGTCACCAGCTATGTATATCAAGACCTCAGACACAATGCCAGCAGGGCAGAAAATCAAAGCCTTCCATTGCTCCGTACCAAGCCGTGCCTAAATACAACTTTGAAGGCTAGATTCCTGCTGAACTGATGTCTCTAGGGCCTCCAATTCCTGGGACGCACCCGTCGCTGAGGCGCAAACGCACAACGGCAATAGGACTGCTGCTGCTATGGCCTGAGAGGTAGGAGCATAACAGCATTGACATCTTTATCATCTTTACATGTCCGCAGATTGTAAGTTGAAGGGTCAGCATAGAGACACAACCGGTGCGAAGAGAAGCGTCGGGCGTCCACAGGTCGGCACAGTACCACTTCTTCCAACAACGTTGTTTTTGAGCCAGGTGGCTGCATGCTTGAGGTCTGGCATCTCAACGTAGCCCCTCACCACAAAGAGAAAGTACAGGCCTGTGCGACCATCCAGGTCTTCCCTTATGCCAAGGTACTCAAACAAAAAGGTTGGATCTCTGACAGTTTGTGATCTCGCTGCATTTGCCGCAGCATGCTAATTCATGGTTGGAACTGTTCGAACTGCAAATAAATCAGCGATATTCAATAATTCAAATTATATCCATACCCAAATTATTCAGGCTTTGACCGCATTCTGCTGCCTACTTGCAATTTTTTTCCCTTGAGGCCCCACGCATTCCTGCCATAGCCCTGTCATGAGGATCCGACCCACCGGAGAAACTGCATGACATATCCGGCGAGAGCCATCCCAGCGCATGTCGCAGGGAGGCATTGTGGCCAAGCGAATCACCTGCGGGTTACCGTCCATGACTGGGGAGGTCTCTCAGCGTGTTGTCTTTGCATGATCAGAAAATGACTTGGCAAGAAACATTGCTAGATAAACAGAAAGAACAGGTATGAAACAAGATGCAGCCCGCAAACCCGAATGCTCACACGTATGTTAATGGTACCGATGTCGAAACACATGGATATGCAGTCGCGTAGAAGAATTTTAATTGTGCAACAATTTAGTTGAAAAGTCTTGTGCATTTTCCTCTGTTACCATACCAGTGCACCGTAGACGGTGGAATATGGAAGAAGGTGGCGTGCAAAGTGTGGAGTGTGGAGTGTAGAGTCTGGAGTGTAAAGTATGGAGTGTAAAGTGTGGAATGTAAAGTGTAAAGTGTGGAGTGTAGAGTGTGGAGTGTAGAGCACGCGATGCGACACGTCTGAAGTGCTGCGCCTGCCACACAAAATGACGACAGAGATCTCCAAAATGCTGCGCCTGCCACGAAAACTGCAACTCATCTTGTGAAAACGTCGCAAAAGTATTGCGCCTGGCGCCTGCCACACAAAACGACTTTCGACACGTTATCAAACAAATTGGAATGTCACAAAGTGCCGCGCCTGCCACGCAAAACGACATGACAACCTGCTTGGAAACCTTCGAAAAGGAGAGGTTTTGCAGATTCCCCCATAGACACGGCGAGGCCACAGGAAAACCAGAGACTCGAGACGAAACACGTGGGAACATCAAAACGAGCATTTCGTGCGACACTTCCTCATATTTTCACACTTTGTAGCTTCAAAATCGATGTTTTCCAACGAGTTTTCTTATGAACCTCCAAATTTGTTACCTCAAAATCGATGTTTCGTGCGAGGCTTCCGTCAATTTCATCACATGTCCCAAAATACCACGCCTGCCACGGAATTTGCACCTTGTCGCCACTTGACGCATCCCTGACAATGCGATTCGCAAAAAACACGCAACACGACACGTCTGCGCCTGCCACGCAAAATGACGATGGACACGTCCAAAGTGCTGTGCCAGCCACGAAAACTGCAACGCATCTTCTGAAAACGGCGCAAACGTATTGCGCCTGCGCTACAAAACGACTTTCGAATACTTTCGACACGTTACGAAACACGTCTGAATGTCACCTCTGAATGTCACGAAGTGGCACGCCTGCCGCGTGAAGCGACGCAACACGACGTGTGCAACCTCCAAGAGTGACCTTTTGCAGAACTTACCATAGGCAATGCCATACGGGGCTCGTGCGGACCGTTGCGGACTGTTGCGGACGGTTGGGCAACGTCGAGCGAACACACCCTCAACCCCCAGACCCCCGAGTGAAACAGGAACCCTTGCTATGCATTCGGGAAAAATATGAGAAGGGGAGCTGGAAAAAAGCCGCTAATGAGAAACCGAGTTCAGACTCAAAGGAAGACGAAGAAGGCACACTACATAACATATGGACAGAGTGAGGAGGAAATCGGAAAAGGGTTTTGCTGATAAAACGACAAATAAATACTGCTAGCTTCTGTGATGACATGCTTGCATGGCTGGGCTACGGGCTGTGAATGGTAGCATCCTGAGCAACACGACAAGGACTGAGGTCGTCGGGACTCAATGGCTTTGCATCTTCTATCTGACAAACTTGGCGGCCCAAGAATTTGGCATTCCATTGCCTACCTTAATCAGGGGGAAAAAATCTGACCAAGCTCCTTTTGGAGTTGCAACCTCATGCCTGGAAGCCACCATAGTCCACATTCCAAATGCCATGCGGGTAGGTGCAAAGTGCCCATGTCATGGCCCATTCCGATTTGTGGCTCCGAGGCGCATCGCCCAAAGAATGCGATTGCAGGCTGTCTCATCCTCTCCGAAAGGAATACCTTTGCTTGATGGCTTGCTTGCTAGCTGATGCAAACTACACGACGTCAAACCCGTTGGAAGCAGATCCCTCGGTCCATCTGCGACATACAAGATATATATATATATAATTATATATATATAATCCCCTTGTGAATTAAGTGAAGTGTTGGTGTGAGCAATTTTATAGTGATAAACCTGGAGACGTTGACCCTCTTTTTGATAATGGATCTGTAGAATCAGAGAGGCCAGGATATTTTCAAGTTGACAATCTCTATAGAATTGCTGTCACTGAGGTTGTTTATGAGCATCATTTTCTATAGAATAGCTGACGCCAAGTCACTCTCGTAAAGCCTTTTTTAGGTCGGGGGGGTTAGTTGGCCTTCTATAAAATCAGATTCCCCAAGTCTCATTCATTGACAGCTGGCCTGAATACTCTAGTCGCTCTTGCTCCAAGTTTCAGTGTCAACCTGTTTTCAACATGAAATCTCTATACAATCGCTGACACCAAGCTCCTCTATAAAATTGCAAATGCTGACACTGGGTAGGTACCCCTAAACAAAGGAGGGCCCTAAAACGCACCATGTTCCCAAGCTTAACTGTTGCGATTTTGTAGAGGAAATTGCAAGGAGGATTATTTATTTATATATATATATACATGTACATATTCACTCCAAAGCTCCTCCAACATATATTCCAAATTACTATCGTGACAATTGACAATTCTTGAGTGTGTATCAGGCCCTTGCCACGTTTATAACTGTCTTTCTGCTTGCAGATGGTGCTGTTCCTGTGGTGATGCTGGCGCGCTTAGAGCGCTCAACCCTTTGAAAAGTCAAGCAGCTCAGGCAAGCCAAGGCATTGTCCATCGCTGCATCTGTAGAGCCTTGGCGCAATCAGCACAGTCGGTTTCTTCCTTGCTCAAATCCGTGAACCAGAGCAACAGTGGCAGGTCAAGTGATCCGCAGGGCAAGATACGATTTCAAAATTGGATCCTGCAAACAATTCTGCATCCTTTGGGCCAAGAAACTCCGGCGCCGCTTCCTCTGACAAATCGGCAAGCAGCATGCAACAAGCTGTGCCGTTACATGTCTCAACTTGATTAGATTCCAACAAGAGTACCAACCAAGCGTAACCAAGAAGGAAGGAAACGAACGCATTCCAAGTTCTGAGGACAAACGCGCCCGGCCTCAATCTGATGTACCTCTCTGTCTCGTCCTGCCAGGACACAGTCCGCACAGGCTTCTGGCCCCTCAAAATGAACTGCTTCTTTTGGTCTGGGCTAGGTGCCTTTCAAAATAAAAACTCGCATGCCAAAAGTGTAGATCGGACTGGCTTGACAATCCCTGTGTGATTCTTTACTACCCCTAGAAAGTAAGCGCCGGTCCAAGAGATTCTGAGGTTCTTCACACACATCGTCTGTGTTCTTAGCTGTGCTAATGGCATTGTTGCTGAATCTCTCCCATACAAGAAACGCCATGAAACGTTTAAGTTCCATCCGTCCTTAACATTAACCCCTACCATACAAGCACTGCAAACAACATCTCCTCACGGCCCTTGTAGGCCAAGTAGCACAGGTAAACCTCGGATGCATTCTTTGATGAAATTTTGACTGATTTTTTGGGGCCGGCTGCAATGATTTCTCCATGTCGGGAGTCAGTGCATCTGAGGAGCACAATACAGAGCTGGTAGTGGGCAAACAGACCAAAAGTTTAGCCGTGCTTTCCGTACTGTGAAGACCGTCAAGACCTGAGCTGCAACACTGGAGGATGAAGCCTGAGGATAACCTGATATGTTTGGGGTGCTCGAACCGTAAATATACATACGAAAAACATTATATGCACATATATCCATAAAGATATATGCATAATAAAAAATAAATGGACCGCTCATGTCATATGTAATGTATATAAAAAGATGCGCGCATACAATCATATACATTGTATTCTTACGATAAATATATATACCTAAAAAAATATATTAAATATTATAGTTTGCATATTGTTTTTGAAATAAAAATCTACCAAATAGAATATGATATATCATGCATTGTATTCAAATGTTATAAAATACACACTAAATATTATATATATATTTTTAACTATTATAGATTACACGCATGACATCCATATACGCATGTATGTATGCGTATATACATATATATAGATACATGGGTATATACATATATACATACATTCTATACAAACATATATTCTAAGAGTGTTGCAAAAACAGATGCGGTTGGTATCCACAGCGCGCCACATGCAAAAATACACCGCAGCAATCCCTGAACGGCACTATTTGCTTCCGAGGTTGTTATTCAACATAAGGTGCAAAAGCTGAGATCAAGACAACAGCAAACGAATAGAAACCGAGCAGAAGCCAGTAACGTCCTGCAATGCACAGGAGAGGACAGCTGCAACAGAGCAACAGGAGTTTGACCAGCTTGTGTTGCATTGATCTGCTGCCCGGATGGTTGTCTTGGATGTGAAAAATATGTATATGTACGTGTATAGATAGATAGACAGATAGACAGACACACAGACAGACAGACAGATAGATTAGGTAGGTAGGTAGGTAGATAGATAGATAGAAAGAAAAATAGATAGAGAGAGAGAGATAGATAGATGGAGTCATAGATGGATAGATAGATAGATAGATAGATAGATAAATATAAAGTAGAAGGCTAAGTGGATGCAAAAAATGACAGACTATGACAAGTATAAACTCAAAATTTAAGTGTCGGCGCGAGCAGAAGTGTCAAAGTAAAAATGACCCAGTAGAAGTGTGAGTCTGGGTTCGAATATAGATAGAAGAAGAATCGCACATATACTTGCTGCAAATACCTAAAAAAACACATGCATATATGGCGGTTGATCTAAAATCCTTTATGTGCAAACGGCCATGCTTCGTGAATAACAAATTTCTTTTGCGAATCTCCCGCGAACTCCATGTTTATCTTTTGCGAAACTCATGTTGAGCAACAACTCCTCTTACCAGTAGTACCGCGCAAGGCGGTGGCGGAAGTTCAAAACATAGGAAACCTATAGGACGGGTTGGTTGTTGTGACTCACGGAGGGCAGAGCGAATCCACTGATGCACTGATGGACCGAAAGGTGGTTGGAGTTGTGCTTCTGGAGTGGTTGCAATGGTTGCAGTGGTCACCTCACCACAACTGCTGGATGTAGTGTGGCGTAATGCAATTGTAGTTGTAGTTGTAGGTGTAGTTGCAGTGTAGTGGAGTTGTAGTTGTAAGTTGTACTTGTAATGTAGTGTAGTTAGTGTAGTGCATTGTAGTGTACTGTAGTGTTGTGTACTGGTGTAAAGTAGTGTAGTTGTAGTTGTAGTGTAGTGTCGTGTAGTGCAATGTAGGGGTAGTTGCAGTTGTAGTGTAATGTAATGTAACTAGTGTAGCATAATGTTGTGTAATGTAGTGTAGTTGTAGTTGTAGTTGTAGCTGTAATGTGCTGCAGTTTAATTAACGTATTGTAGTCTAATGTAGCGTAGCTGTAACTGTAGTTGTAGCTTTGGTGGCGGTGGTGGTGGTGGTGGTAGGAGTAGGAGTAGGAGTAGAAGTAGGAGTAGTAGGAGTAGTAGGTAGTAGGAGTAGTGGGAGTAGTAGGAGTAGTAGTAGTAAGAGTGGTGGGAGTAGTAGGAGGAGTAGTAGGAGTAGTAGTAGTAGTAGTAATAGTAGTAGTAGTAGTAGTAGGAGTAGTAGGAGTAGTAGGAGTAGTAGTAGTAGTAGGAGTAGTAGGAGTAGTAGGAGTAGTAGGAGTAGTAGGAGTAGTAGGAGTAGTAGTAGTAGTAGTTGCTGCTGTTGTAGTAGTTGTAGTCTAATTAGTGTAGTGCAGTGTAATTAGTGTTGTGTAATGTAGCGTAGTCGAGGGAAGTTTAGAAGTCAAACTTCCGACAATATGGAGAGATGAAAAGCAGAGCAGGGCAGAGGCAGAGAGAAGAGGAAGATTAGCAGAGAGAAGATCAGAAGAGAAAAAGTAAGAAGACGAAAGTCGCGAAACACTGTGTTTTTCCAATGATTTGTGGCTCCGGAGGGTCGAAAAGTAGGCTCGCTAAAGCGGCGGGTGCGGAGCCAGCTGGCCAGAGGAGCGATGAAAAATTGCACGCCGTTGTGGCGCGAAGCACATTTCCAAGTCAAAATGTACAAAACACACCATGCTCGGACCACTTTTGGAAGTTGAGATGTCAAAAAAGTGCACGCCATTTTGGCGCGAAGCACATTTCGAAGTCAAAAGTGTTAAAAACTGGCGGTCTCGGACCACTTTTGGAAGTTGCGATGTCGAAAAATTGCACGCCGTTGTGGCGCGAAGCACATTTCCAAGTCAAAATGTACAAAACACACCATGCTCGGACCACTTTTGGAAGTTGAGATGTCAAAAAAGTGCACGCCGTTGTGGCGCGAAGCACATTTCGAAGTCAAAATGCACAAAGCACCACATGTTCGCGCCGCTTTTGGAAGTTCGGATGTCGAAAAAGTGCACGCCGTTGTGGCGCGAAGGACATTTCGAATTCAAAATGTTAAAAGCACCAGGGGTTCGGACCACTTTTGGAGGTTCGGATGTCGCTTCGCGTCAATACACTACACTACATTACACTACACTACCTTCCACTACACTTCACTACATTACACTTCACTACATTACACTACACTCCACTACACTACAACTACACCTACGACTACACAACTACACAACTACACTCCACTAGACGAAATTACACTACACTACACTACATTACACTACACTACACTCCACTACACTACATTACACTACACTGCACGACCTTCCACTACACTTGACTACATTACACTACACTACAACTACAACTACAAATACAACTACAGAACTACACTCCACTACCACTACACTCCGCTACACTAGACTACATTACACTACACTCCACTACACTACACTATCTTCCACTACACTTCAATACACTACACTCCACTACACTACAACTACACCTACGACTACACAACTACACTCCACTACACGAAATTACACTACACTACACTACATTACACTACACTACACTACATTCCACTACACTCCACTACACTATACTACATTACACTACGCTACATTACACTGAATGACACTGCAGCACAGATAGACAGGTAGACAGATAGACAGATAGACAGATAGACAGATAGACAGATAGACAG
>CAMXCT020004875.1:10000-20802 GCA_947184155.2 Cladocopium goreaui | reverse complement strand
GGGGAGGAGGCTTCCGGATTGTTTACGGATTTTTACCGGATTTTGGGGAGGAGGCTTCCGGATTGTTTACGGATTTTTACCGCATTTTGCGGAGGAGGCTTCCGGATTGTTTACGGATTTTCACCGGTTTTTGGGGAGGAGGCTGCGGGATTGCTTACGGATTTTTACCGGATGCTGCCGGATTGTTTAGGATTTTGGAGAGGAGGCTTCCGGTTTGTTTACGGATTTTTACCGGATTTTGGGGAGGAGGCTTCCGGATTGTTTACGGATTTTAACCGGATTTTGAGGAGGAGGCTTCCGGATTGTTTACGGATTTTTACCGGATTGTGGAGAGAAGGCTTCCGGATTGTTTACGGAATTTTACCGAATTTGGTGGAGCAGGCTTACGGATTGTTTACGGATTTTGACCGGATCTGGGGGATGCGGCTTACGGATTGTTTCCGAAATTTTACCGAATTTGGAGGAGGAGGCTTACGGATTGTTTACGGATTTCTAGCGGATTTTGGGGAGGAGGCTTCCGGATTGTTTACGGATTTTTCCCGGATTTTGGGGAAAAGGCTTCCCGATTGTTTACAGATTTTTACCGGATTTTGGGGAGGAGGCTTCCGGTTTGTTTACGGATTTTTACCGGATTTTGGGCAGGAGGCTTCCGGATTGCTGACGGAATTTGACCGGATCTTGGGTAGGGAGACTTCCGGATTGTTTACGGATTTTTATCGGATTTTGAGGAGAAGGCTTCCGGATTGTTCACGGATTTTTACCAGATTGTGGGGCGCAGGCTTCCGGATTGCTTACGGATTTTTACCGGATTTTGGGGAGGAGGCTTCCGGATTGCGTACGGGCTCTCACCGGATTTTGGGGAGGAGGCTTCCGGATTGTTTACGGATTTTTACCGGAATTTGAGGAACTTCCGGATTTTTTACGGATTTTTACCGGATTTTGGGGAGGAGGCTTCCGGATTGCTTACGGAATTTTACCGGATTTTGGGGAGGAGGCTGCCGGATTGTTTACGGATTTTTGCCGGATTTTGGGGAGGAGGCTTCCGGATTGTTTACGGATTTTTACCGCATTTTGCAGAGGAGGCTTCCGGATTGCTTACGGATTTTTACCGGATTTTGCGGAGGAGGCTGCCGGATTGTTTACGGATTTTTGGGAGGAGGCTTCCGGTTTGTTTACGGATTTTTACCGGATTTTGGGAAGGAGGCTTCCGGATTGCTGACGGAATTTGACCGGATTTTGGGGAGGAAGCTTCCGGATTGTTTACGGATTTTGACCGGATTTTGAGGAGGAGGCTTCCGGATTGTTTACGGATTTTTACCGGATTGTGGGGAGGAGGCTTCCGGATTGTTTACGGAATTTTACCGAATTTGGTGGAGCAGGCTTACGGATTGTTTACGGATTTTGACCGGATCTGGGGGATGCAGCTTACGGATTGTTTCCGAAATTTTACCGAATTTGGAGGAGGAAGCTTACGGATTGCTTACGGATTTTTACCGGATTTTGGGGAGGAGGCTTCCGGATGGTTTACGGATTTTTACCGGATTTTGGGGAGGGGGCTTCCCGATTGTTTACGGATTTTTACCGGGTTTTGGGGAGGAGGCTTCCGGTTTGTTTACGGATTTTTACCGGATTTTGGCGAGGAGGCTTACGGATTGCTGACGGAATTTGACCGGATTTTGGGGAGGAGACTTCCGGATTGTTTACGGATTTTAACCGGATTTTGGGGAGGAGGCTGCCGGATTGTTTACGGATTTTTACCGGATTTTGGGGAGGAGGCTTCCGGATTGCTTACGGTTTTTTACCGCATTTTGCGGAGGAGGCTTACGGATTGTTTACGGATTTTTCACCGGTTTTTGGGGAGGAGGCTGCGGGATTGCTTACGGATTTTTACCGGATGCTGCCGGATTGTTTAGGATTTTGGAGAGGAGGCTTCCGGTTTGTTTACGGATTTTTACCGGATTTTGGGGAGGAGGCTTCCGGATTGTTTACGGATTTTAACCGGATTTTGAGGAGGAGGCTTCCGGATTGTTTACGGATTTTTACCGGATTGTGGAGAGAAGGCTTCCGGATTGTTTACGGAATTTTACCGAATTTGGTGGAGCAGGCTTACGGATTGTTTACGGATTTTGACCGGATCTGGGGGATGCGGCTTACGGATTGTTTCCGAAATTTTACCGAATTTGGAGGAGGAGGCTTACGGATTGTTTACGGATTTCTAGCGGATTTTGGGGAGGAGGCTTCCGGATTGTTTACGGATTTTTCCCGGATTTTGGGGAAAACGCTTCCCGATTGTTTACAGATTTTTACCGGATTTTGGGGAGGAGGCTTCCGGTTTGTTTACGGATTTTTACCGGATTTTTGGGGAGGAGGCTTCCGGATTGCTGACGGAATTTGACCGGATTTTGGGGAAAAGGCTTCCCGATTGCTTACAGATTTTTACTAGATTTTGGGGAGGAGGCTTCCGGATTGTTTACGGATTTTTACCGGATTTTGGGGAAAAGGCTTCCCGATTGTTTACAGATTTTTACTGGATTTTGGGGAGGAGGCTTCCGTATTGTTTACGGACTTTAACCGGATTTTGAGGAGGAGGCTTCCGGATTGTTTACGGATTTTTACCGGATTTTGGGGAAAAGGCTTCCCGATTGTCTACAGATTTTTTCTGGATTTTGGGGAGGAGGCTTCCGGTTTGTTTACGGATTTTCACCGGATTTTGGGGAGGAGGCTTCCGGATTGCTGACGGAATTTGACCGGATCTTGGGTAGGAAGACTTCCGGATTGCTTACGGATTTTTACCGGATTTTGAGGAGGAGGCTTCCGGATTGTTTACGGATTTTTACCGGATTGTGGGGAGGAGGCTTCCGGATTGTTTACGGAATTTGACCGAATTTGGTGGAGCAGGCTTACGGATTGTTTACGGATTTTTACCTTGATCTGGGGGATGAGGCTTACGGATTGTTTCCGAAATTTTACCGAATTTGGAGGAGGAGGCTCACGGATTTACCGAATTTGGAGGCGGAGGCTTACGGATTTGGAGGCTTACGGATTTGGGACTGGGGAAGTCTGGGTGCTGAAACCTTGAAGCAACAGCCACCTTCGATTGGCGGAAAAAGCCTTGCTAATTGTTTATGGATTGGGACTAAGTAAGAAGCTGACTTGGGCTACACTGGGCTGAGGCTGAGATAGCTTGGGCTACACTGGGCTGAGATAGCTTACACTGGGCTGAGATAGCTTACACTGGGCTGAGATAGCTTGGGCTACACTGGGCTGAGATAGCTTGGGCTACACTGGGCTGAGATAGCTTGGGCTACACTGGGCTGAGATAGCTTGGGCTACACTGGGCTGAGATAGCTTGGGCTACACTGGGCTGAGATAGCTTGGGCTACACTGGGCTGAAGATAGCTATAGCTGAGATAGCTACACGGCAAGTTTGGTTTGATTAGTGGCGATTAGTGGGCAAATTTGGTTTGATTAGTGGCGATTAGTGGCAAATTTTTGAACAAATCATCAATTGAACAAGGTATGCGCTACTCGTGCTACCCTCTTGTCGTGGTTTTTTATATCTTGTCGTGGTATAGATTCCACTGTCGTGGTATGACCCAACACCTTCGATTAGGAGGAGCATGGGAGAGAATCAAAAAGAAGATGGTAGGTCCAAACAATCTCAACTATTTCTGAGCAAGCCACTTGGCAGTCTGTTTGCATACGTCTTATATCTGATCCAGTTCACTCGAGGCAATAATTCCACTCACCGACCGGCTGCAGGCGGGCACGAGGAAAGCACATGCCGCAAATCATCGGAAGCATATCTAAGGCCCGTGAGCCAATTCCATGTGAAGCAGCATACAACTATACAATCATCATCAATCCATATCTTATCAATCCATCAATCTCACTATGACTTCGGGAAGGTAGTACCCGATGTTTCAATACTGATTGGGAGCGCCCTAAGACACCTGGGTCTCCTCCCAAAGACCATTCTTGGATAATGATTGGGCGCCCTCAGTTTCGGTGCACATGAACATGGTCCACATTTTGGGTTGGTAAACCTGTGTCCTATACGGTTGAAGCACTCCACGCCAAGGCTACGTGAAACCGTACACAATATGTCACTATCACTTCAGTGTCACATGTCAGACCTCATGTGACATCAGGCAGCCATGGCAGCCGGGGCACCTGTTGGAACACCTCGCCATCTTGAATCAACTCGGTCACGAGAAATACATTGCAACCTCAGCACAACTCAGGAGGATGACGCCGTACGACTTCCACGGAATGGCCTCCAGAACTTAGTGCCTGAGCGCACTATGTTCGGTACAAAAAACAATAAAGACGAAATTTGATAGCGTGAAAGATGTCCGGTTTGTTTTTGAGGAAGATGAGGAAGACGAGGAAGAGGAGAAAGCAAAGAATCGCCATCTGAGAGCTGACCTCCAGCCCCTGAGTGCCGCAACCGTCAGTGAAGGAACCCATCATTCGCAACCTGAAAATGTCGTGCCAGCCAATCATTCTCTCTGTCTTGTGGTTGGATTTCTGCGCAGAATGTATCCTTTAGGTTTGATTCAGTCGAAATCTACGTGCCGCTGCTAGCATAAACGTGTCACAGAGCCAACCTAAATCTAATCAAGAGACTCTTTTGTGCTGCGTCTTTTGGGGGTTCTCTTTGTGCGGCCAAGGTGATATATTTTCCTCGCTCCCAGCCACCCCTGAAGCACGTCGTGGTGAAGGTGCCGGCGAGGTGCAAAAAGAGCGGTAGATCTTCTTGTTGCCTTGATGCAGAAATCGATATCAGCAAACAGTTGAAGCATGTTGAAACTTGAGAGGGGGGACGAAAGGTAGGTGGGGGCATATCTCTCAACAATTTTTTGCGTTCATCCTGTTTCAATATCGAACTTTCCCTTCCTCCTCGGTGCCTCTCAATTTCCTGCATCCATTTCGCTTCATACGTAGACTTCCCCCGTTGGCCTCTCCACCACTTCTTACGTTTTCGTTGTTGCAATATCCGAACTTCCCCGGCATCAACAACTTCTTGCGTGCATCTTGTCTCAATATCTAAATTCCACCCACCCTGTGCCATAGTCAGTAATAAGAACCACAAGCAAGATAATGTTAGTCAGTTTGTTGGCCAGCTATGTGAATTAAAGGGGCCGAGGTGCCTCAACCGATGGACGCTCGGTTGAGGCACTTTGCGTGTAGGGATAGGTCTTTAGGGATGTAACCTTCGTGCGGCTAAGTGCGTGAGGATGTCTGAAGCAAAAGCAACATCAAGAATTGCATGAGACGAAACCGTCCTTGGTTCGTGGGAACTATTAAAAGGCTTGTGGCTCAGGGATAAGCGTCGCTGCGAAGGGACATACTGCTATTGTTTTCTTATCTAACATGGGCATTGTCCATGACCTGTGAAGAACATCGGGTGGTCTCGTAGAAGTATTCCAGTTGGAGCATGGAGCTCAGCTGCGTGTCTGTGATACGCGTAGAGCACCGAATTACGTCTTATTGAGCAGAAAAAATTGCCATGGCAACAGCATCACAGTAGGCAAGTGCAAACAGCCATTGCAATGGACTTTCTTCCACCATGAGTTTAGAACGCAACGTACATGGATTGGAATCGCCTGTGTGCTTGTTGAAACAAGATGCGCGTGCGCTGAGGGGTATCAGAAGAGGTCGAGGTAAAGAGGAAAACTTTTGCACACGCAAGTCATCCTTCCTTCCTTCCTTCCTTCCAGGAAATGACAATACAGTAACCCATATCTAGGAAATTGTAATTTTTGGCTGCTACCTTTCGTGATTAAAGCCAAAAATTGGCTACACAAAACAACGCTGCCCACGGGATGAGTTTTGTCGACGCAATCGAAGATTGAAAAGGAGACCAGGCCGTACTCTGAAACAAACTGACCAAAAAACCGTGGAAATTCCATGAGGCCAACCGTAAACAAAATGCATAGCATCAAATACATCGGGAGTTTTTCCAATCCGGACCAGGCAAGATTCGAAGGGTTAAGGGGGCCCCCCCCTTATGTGGAGATTCCTTACTTCCAGCCGTCAATTTCCAGGAAAGGGCCAACCACCTCCCCCAGTACTAAACTAGTACTAAAGTACATAGAACTCAGGTAGCCCTAGGTTACCTTTCGTGACATGTTGAAACAGACTAGAGGATGACTTTGACAAGTTCTTCACCGAGAGTTTCGCAGGGTTCAGCGGTGTTCTTTTCGTTTCTTAAACAGCAAAAATGTTGAATCTGTCCTTCCCTTGACTCTGTTTCAATCACTCCAATGCCCCTCGTTCCGATTCTGGGCCTCAGATAGGATAGCACGCCAATTTCGGTGAGTGCATCCTGCTGCATGGGTCTGGAAGGGAGTCTGTTGCAAATATTAGGGGAAAGTGTTCTGACACTTGTGTTTTTGGTATCTCTCGTGCAGAAATCCGTTCACAACTTCTCTCACCACTGGAATAAGTCCTGCTTAACTTTCCTGGGCTCAAGGCATCGGAAAGTTGCCGCATTTCTTCTACTATACGAAACCATTTGAAGCTGGTTCTCAGGCAAAACAATTTGATACTGACGCGATACTGACGCGCTCACGATTAAAAGCTTGTAGAAACTCAACATATCTCCAACATAACTTATTTATACATACTTCTAATATAATATAACAATCTCGAGGCAGCTGAAAAATCGGAAAACTTGAATCCACTGGCTCCTCTGGGTGAGGGCAATGCATAGATCGAGGATTCCGGTGAGACCACGACTCCTCAGATAAGCTGGGGCATGCTGGGGCTATCTTCTCACATACTTCTCATCGCAGCTTCACGGTACAGCAATCTGCTCTCTGTTGGAGCCCAAAGGTTGCTCCAAAATCAATCGGCATAGCCTTTAGAATGATTAGAATGTGAAGCAAGAACTGATGATCAGCATCTACTCTGTATTGAGGAAAACCTGTTCCAAGATGGCAGCCAGAACCCTGCACGTAGCAAAGTTGATCGGTGCAGCTGGAACTTTGAGGTCCAGTCGTTGGTCCACTTTCCCTGGTTTTGAAGCACCTCAGCGAGTTTAAACACCCAAGGCATTAACTCAGGCACGCAGGAACATTCCTGGACCCCCTGCAATAGCAGAAAACCCCTGTTCGATTGTGACTCATGGTATACATGGCAACAGAGCATGTGGTTCGGAACTGCTTCAGAACTGGTACAGAACAGCCAATTTTGAACCACACTCTTCTCATCAACTTGAGCGGGCTCAAAGTGGACCTGCTTTTGGACACGGTTTGAGGTGCGATAGACTCAGGTCGGCTGGGCACCCCTGCATTCTCGCCTTGCGCACCGCTTCGGCTGGATCCGGTTTTCTATGTTCAAGATACCTACAAAAACATATATATATATATAGAAATGCATACGAATCCAAAGAAATGCATACGAATCCAAAGAAATGCATTGAAATGCATAGCAATATAATATATATATATATATTATAGAACATGTGCAAAGTGCCCAGTCTTTTGTCTGGCTCAGAAGGGGCTGTCAGACCTATTGTGTTCTAGGAAAATGAATGAATGGATGGGGCTGCCAACGAGTTCAGACAACAACTTCTCCAAAATGCGAATGTTTGGGGAAAGAGGCCATAAAACATCCTCGCCAGCCCTGAACTCATGTGAATCAAAATGAGACGGTACTGACATGACAGTCTTTGCTAAATCAAGGCAAATATTTCAACTGGATTTTGTATGGCAAGGTTCGATTCCCATAGGGTGCAACATCCACACCAAAAACCCAGAGGATCCCTTCCCTATGACGGTGGCTGAGGTTCCAGCGTGGCATTTTCTTAACCACCACGTCCTGCTCCTGAACACGTTCATCAGGCTCGCGCAACGGACACAAGGGGTTCAACGGACCATCAAATCAACCAGTCGGGATTTCGCCCAACTGGCTCCAAGCATCTCCATCGGACACCTAGCTATATATCTTTTCATATCTTTTCATTCTATGTTACGCATGGCAACCCGTGTCCAGAGACCCTTGCATGTAGCGACGCTGCTATGAAACGTGACGACCCACTTTGCTATTGAATACTACTATGTGATACTTGAAGATAAGGACCTCTTGCAGCTCCTGCATCATTATACAGAAACGAAGAGATGCGTTGCTCAATGAACCCTTCAAGTCCATTGCTCTTCGAAACGAAACCTGCACCAACTTGTGATAGAAAACTGGATTAGGGTGTACAAAGAATATTCAATGTGGAATCACCCTGATTCTCCCCGAAGTGTGAAGGGGAGCAAAAAACGTCTAAAAGCATGAATCCTCACTATATAATCTTGATAAATCCTCTAGATCTCTGCAGTATCACTCCAAGCTAAGAGGTCAGGCCCATGGATGAGCTATCCCAGCCCATCCCCTGTCCATGCCATTGGGCTTCATCCAACGATGCGGGATGACCTTTCCATGGATGGCATTCGCTAGAGTTTTGACCTCGGAGTTTGACTGGAGTTTGGCTCGGCAGGCCATAGTGGGGGCCACAGTCACGACGTGCCACAAATTCTAGAGTGACCAGGGTTCTATAATATATGACCCCTTAAACACACATCAATTGTAAGCCACTGAATCTACAGCATTGGAATCCCAGGAAACTGCTTGTGGTCCCGCTATGCTGACGATGTTATACTATGTCTGCAAAATAGCGGGTATTCCTCAATGACACTGGCAGTGGGGAAATTCCCAACCCAGACGGTGGGTTTTCAGTTTTGTTGTTGCAAGTCTGCAGATTTTTTCCTCTGCGTGTGTGTGTGTGTGTGCGTGTGTGTGACCTCCCCCGCCAAACCGGGCTGCGAACTTTGGTGAAAGAGCCATGTGCTGCCCAACTCGCGAAGTTCGCATAGCCATGAAACCTTGCCGCTGGCGATGTTTTGACTGAAGTGGTTTGAAGCAAGAGACGGGATTTGTGGCATCGCCTGTTGCCTCACAACTGCATCATCTGTATCTGCGAATTTTGATAGCCTGGCCGCCTTCCGCAACTGGTTCAAATGAGGTGTTGCGCTGCTATCCGATCCCCGTGCAACGTATTAATTTGCAGATCCCCAAGAGAATTATGATAGATTCATGATATTTTTTGCGATGGGCGTGGTATTGTCTTGCCATTTATCATCCCAAGGTTCCCAAAAATAAAAGATTTTAACAAAACATAAATTACAATAATATTACAATACTTTAGGCATAGAGACCTCGAAGAAGGCCCTTTTGAAAAGACCCCCAGAGATGAAGAAAGAACAGAAAGAACAGTAGCCTTAGTTTGCAGGGCAAACAAAAGAAACGAAAACGACTGAACACAGGTACATCGCCAGGTGTCCCTCCAAGAGAGACTGAGTTCCATACGCTGACAAGTCAGTATCATGGGGATGAGGTGCCGCCATCAGGGCATCGCAAAACGGGTGTTCACCAAGGTCACCCTGGGGGGCGATCTGCCAATTTGGCGTTCCTCCAAGTGAACTATATAATATAAATGATACAATCTCCACCTGAAGTTGTAATATGTCGCAATTGCCACGTGTCTGTATGCAGTTGAAGATGTGCAGTTGAAGATGTTCAAAGCAATTACCATGGCAGGAATCGGGTGAGCCGGGTGAGCCCGTCCCTTGTTTTTTTGGTAGATTCGCCCTCGGCTAGCGACCTGGTCAACTTTCAAACAAACAGAAAGGATGTTCGAGGGCTCCAACAAGCCACTACAATTCCTACGTCTGCTGGCATCTTTTTCCTTCGTCCTTTAACTTGAGCCCTTGCTGGCGTTTCTTGCTCTTGCTGGTACCAACAGGATTCATCTATTGAGCAGTGAGCCGCACTGGTGCTGCAGTCAAAGATGCACGACATTCCCCTGCACGGGGCATAGTTTAGCTCCGCTCAGAATCTTACCTCCCGAACACTTCTTGCAAAGTTCAGGATCCCATTGTTCACTTTTGGCAGTAAGGAGAATCTTGAATATGCTTGCTGCATGGTTGATGCACTGAAAAAGAATGTACCAGAGTGTGACGCTAGCCACTAACCCACAAACTTGTGCATCGCAATTCACTTGAATGAAGCTCGATGTGTAGGGACTTGAACACCACAGAATTCATTCTCATTCCGGTCAACTCAACTGAATACGATTTGTGTGTTTGTGTGCCACACATCTTCATGTGCGCTCAAAATCGGATAACAAAAACATGCCGGCAATGCCATCACTATTTGCATTCATCAGGCTCAACTGCTGTCCGGACACAGTGTGATCAGTGTGATCAATATCATGCAGGTACGTGCAGGATTAAACTTGTCAGTTGAGGAAGACAGCACGCCCTTTTTGCGCACTCATCAGGTTCTGGGTGGTGCCATAGTCTTCAAATTCATCGCGTCATTGACGTTCAAGCACTCCAAGCAATCCTAGCGCTTTGGCAGCCTTGACAGCTCCCAAACTGCAACTTGCAACGCAGGACAAATCAGCTGAGAAAAAACTTGACGAAACTATGGACTGTGATTTGTAGCATTATAGTAATAGTACATCTATGCTCTGCCACGGCTCTTGTTTAATGTAGTTCAGGTCCACAGCAACCCAAGTGCCCAGGAAACCAACCTAGGAACCCAGGAACCCAGGAGTGCGACAAGTTGTGCCACTTGCAGTCCCAATCCTTCGTACTCCAAATCGTCACGCGTGATGTCCGTGACCTCCTCCCTGGGAGCGAGATGCCTCGCAGGGCTTGGGTGGTGCGTCGCTTGGATCTCATGATATCTCATGATACCTCCGTTTGAGACATCCTTTGAATTTCAGATGGAATTTCATGGTAACA
>CAMXCT020004875.1:0-5000 GCA_947184155.2 Cladocopium goreaui | reverse complement strand
ATAGACATATATATACATACATATACATATTTATATATATATTGGAGTAAGCCTGGGAGTATAAACACTCCCCAGAAACAAGATGAAAATCGTGGCTTCGGCCCTGGCCAAGCAGCCGGCCGAACCCCCGGCAAACTAGGCGGCAACATGCCGGTCAAGTTAGCAAAAATGCGAAACAAAAAGAGCAGCAAACCGAGTAGAAATGTTGCCTCAAAAGGTACAACCTGGCACCACCATAAATTATTGATCATTATTTGCTTCCAAGTTGGGATGCGCCTAGCATTACTTCAATAGTTCACTGCCGGACACCAGGTGCATACCGGGTTTTCATTATCGCTTTTAGCGCCTGCCAAGCTGACGGTTAAAGGTCTCCAGCGTCCAGCGCCGCGCATTGGACTGGACAAGTTGGTTGCGTGGACCTTAATTTCACAGCAAAGCTGCTCAACCAGCCGCCGCCCCTCAGGCAAGCAGTGCTGAGCTGACAATTCAGCTGAAAACCGTTTTGGAAAAAGAACGCTTAAGTTGTGACTAGTTGTGACGGGTCTTGCGTTGGAGACGGCGGGGGCTTGGCAGAAACCTGGGAATAAGAACTTGACGCAAACCTGACGGCTTCCTGCTAACCTTGCAGAAGCCCGAGGCTGGCAGAAACCCGCCGGGAACCTACCAAAACCCGGCGGAACACCGGAAACCTGGCGGCGGCGGAAAAAAAGTAAGTTGAAAGGGGGGTGGTTGGGAGTATAAACCATGGCAAAAGTTATCCTCCACGCCAGGTTCCGCCAGGTGTTCCGCCGGGTTCCGCCGAGCTACGCCGGGTTCCGCCGGGCTCCTCTGCCGGGTTCCGCCGGGTTCCGCCGGGTTCCTATGCCGGGTTCCTCTGCCGGGTTCCGCCGGGTTCCGCTGGGTTCCGCCGCTCCGCCGGGTTCCGCTGGGTTCCGCTAGGTTCCGCTGGGTTCCGCTGGGTTCCGCTGGGTTCCGCTGGGTTCCGCTGGGTTCCGCTGGGTTCCGCTGGGTTCCAGGCTTTCGCCAGGTCAGTTCCGCCGGGTTGTGCCGGGTTTCCGCCAACAAGGTTCCTCCTGCCGACTCGCCCTTCAATTTATTGCTAAGATTGTGCCAGGTTCTTGCCAGGCGTCTGCCAAGGTTGCGGCAATCAATTAAGCGTTTTTTGCAATTGCCCGGGCATTGCCCAAGTCAGTTTGTGGAAAGAATCACTGCTTCGGATGCTCTGCCATACGACCTGCCGGCACAAATGCCATGGCTTTTCGTTCCTACAGAGTTAACCACAGGTTCTGCCGCTAAGTTTGCCGGCCACAAAACCAAAGAAATCGGGTTTCTTGAGTTGTGCCGGCCCTTCTGCCGGTGGTTTTACCATCCCTTTGGCCACAGTTTTGGGTCAGTTTGGCCCAAAAAGTAATTATGAGTGTTTATACTACCTCGCTGCTTTCAATATGTATACGTATATATATATATATATATCAAAATGTAATATAATAATATATTCAAACATATTGGATATTCTTGGATCATGTGCTGTTCATCTTCACAAGGCCCGCTTCAGTAAGAAAGGTCGCCATCATCTGCGTTTGTTTCTTGTCGCATGGGGCTGGGCAACACAAACACATGCCCCATCCAGGCTGATCTGCCCTGGAATCCCATCGTCAGACACTAAGTTACTAGGTCCATTGCCTCTGAAGTATCTGTTTCCTCGTCCAACAGCAAGAAGGCGGCTGCGGCACGCCTGGCTTTGCATAGCGCCAGGCTCTTGAAGCATTCTTGATATTTCTTGATGCTGTCTTCTTCCTGATTGGAGCCTGATTTCATGATGACAAGGGTATCTTGTTACAATGATCCCTTTGGGTTGATTTGTTAATGACCTGTCCAATAACAGTCCCATCAAGAGTCCCCTTTTCACGCCCAGTCCTTTTGCGAGAAAGATACAACAGTCGCAAAACGATTGTGCTGCTTCAAGGCAGTTGGTCCTACAAGGGATCATCCCTTTGCTTCAGCCTGTTGCTAGGGAAGTACAACCTGGACATTTTAGTGATTGCCCTCCACAACAAGTCTCCCTCAAAGCTGCAAAACCAGCCCACAGGAACCCATCAGCTCAAGTTTCACTACCAATGACTACGCTTCAAAAAGGGACAACGGGACTCTATAGGTGCCCCACGCATAGGCAACAAAGTTGATTTGTATTACCCAGGTATTGTCTCTCTCTTTTTTTGGCTGTAGCGGTCTACGCATGCATGCACAGCAGGGTATACGACTAAGCATACTGCAACTAGCATGCAAAATGAGTAGCCGGCAGCAAAGGTCTGAAACCTGTGCCCCAGCTTCGCAACCACAGCGAATCCCCTGAGCAATCTCCTTACACCAGACGCTTCAGAGGACTAGCAATCATCATAGGGTTGAGGTACAAACGTCTTTCGGATAGGGTGCCATTCAATCCTGCGGGCCGCCATTTCGCAACCATTTCTTGCTATATTTGAAGGACATTTAGAAAACCATTGATGTGCCTGAAGCGACACGCGACAACATGATAAATGTGAATGTGTATGACACACCCGGGACTTGTGTTGTTTCACGCATTCACATCGTGGAAATTCGCGGAATAGTGTAAAGTACTTGGAGGTGTGGGAAGAGTAAGACCCTGGAAATCGAAAATACACACTTGCTAAATGACACAGAGCTTTGCCAGAGAAAGTGCTTGATACAGTTCTGCAAGGTTACATAAGCTACATACCGGGTTCCGGGTACCTCCACAGAACTCTAACAAGATTACAGGCTGATTACAAGATGCTGCTGTACACATGCTGTACCTTTACAGCGAGCCTCCGACGAAATGCTGAGGAATCCAGAGGCAAAGGCCGTGGAGGCCTCAAAGCACGGCGGCACAGATATGCAGAAGCACCTGGAACATGGAAAACTAATGTAGTGAAGTGCCAATGTGCTATGCGGATCTGTATACTGTGGATGTAGAAGCTAACTAGTACGTGAACCAAGGTGGAAAACACTGAAAACGACCCCTGAAACACGGTGCCACAGGGATCTGGGCATGTCCGGCGGCTCCATCTCTGGAGTGTTGTCTGGACCCGTGAACCACTACGGGCTGCAAACATCGCAAAAACAAAAGTGAAAGCAACTCGTGAAAGCAACTCGTTCATGACCCAAAGGAAGCTGAGCCAGGGTGCCCAACGGGGTGACGCGCCCAGATCCTGTAGCGCCCTCCCGCCTTTTTTTTCCGCGGTTCAAACAATCAGTTTGAAGGGCCGGGGCCCCAGTTCTTCGGCAGGGGCTGGTGAGACAGGTGCCAAACCTTGCCACACAACAGGAAGAAACGCCACTTCAGGCAGCAAATCACCACATACATACATTTACCATCGTTTACAATCATGTCCATGGGTTCGATAATGTTACACTTGTGGGTTTAAGTTAGAGACTGAGTCTCTTATTTCATACTGTTTCCAGCGCTCTATTGTTTGCTAATTTTGCATTGGGTTTGTCTACGTTTGGAGAAACTTCTGGAGAATGTCCGGATATGATCCCTTGCATCGCACGGACACAGGTTTGCTCCGCTGTTTCAAGAAAACAAGAATCAAAGCAATGCTGGGGAGTTGGCAAGAGGTGGCCATTTCAATGTGTGACCAAAGTTCCACTCAATGTATTTGTTCGAGGCGCTTTCTTCTTTCTGTGATCAACAGTTTGAGGAAGTGAGCGCTTGCTTGGTGGGGGGGAAAAAATGCCAGGAGCTCAAAGCTTGACTCCCTGAAGTGGTTTTTACTGGTGGTTTGGGGGGTCTTGTTCAGCAGGTATTCGCTGAAATTGAAATTGATTTTAACTTTCTCCTGTCAGCAAAAATGATTCATCTGTCCATCAGTTCCCACAAGGTGGTGCCCCATAGTTAGCTAAGTTGGTTTATAACTCCAATAACTTGGGTTTATGGTAGATATACCTATACTTAATGGGGGTTATAAACCAACTTACAACTGGGGGGGCACCACCTTGCAAAATGGACTTGACACTGTTCATACTGCATGCAGCGACGGGATGATCCTGTTGCAAGGCATCTGCTGCACTGCCAGAGAATTCTAGTTGGCTCTGATCCTTCACTGAGCATCCTGGACAAGTGCCTGTCTTTGAAATTCTGTGAGCCATTTGCAAAGGTTCTTTCATGATTTGTCTGCTTGGAAACTGTTCGAACGATATCATCGCCAAACCCAAATTCGCAGGCATGGATGGCAGAATGGCAGAATGCCACGCGAGCAGTGCATTAACTAAGTTTCATAATCGTTGTAACCCTTGTGCCTGGCAACCCCACAGCACCTCTGATGAGCGCCCGCCAGGGGTGGGTTGTTCAAGCCGTGCTTAACTTTGGCTAATCTCTGATGCATGCTATAGGAATGATAAAATATGACCATGTTTGGATCTGAAAACAACCCACGGAACAAGGCCTGTCGTGCCGTAGCTGGGATCAACGTGCCAACGTTTGTCAACCGTTGGCATCTCAGCATGGCGACCTTGGTGCAAACGACAGGCTGCCAATACACGCGGTGAAAACTGTCTCTGGGCATCTCCGAAACCTCTTTGTGTCTCTCCAAGTAATGGTCCTACTGTACTTTCATTATCCACCAAGCTATGCGGGTCGACCAACCCATATCCAAATGTGAAACAGCTTGACAGGAAGTTTGATACGGACATAAACTAAAGCTAAAAAGGACAGAAGAGAAATGTCTGTTGGTTTGTCTGCACTCCCTGTAGAACCCTTCACACAGCGCTGGATCCTTGGGTATTTTCTGGCGAACAGCGGCACTTTGGCAGAGTCATATCTTAAAACACACGCGACTTTGCTAACCAGCACGTTTCACTGTTTTGAACTCGACAAACCTGGCAACGGTTTTAAACGGCGGAGGATTTTGGGTCAAACCTATCTGCAGAAAGGAAAGAAAGAACCTTTGAAAGAAACCTTCGGGCAATTCAGTTAGCCTTATGATCGGCGTATATGCCCA
>CAMXCT020004874.1:0-27158 GCA_947184155.2 Cladocopium goreaui | reverse complement strand
GTCCAGCAATGTTGCGAGGCACCGGGCCATCGCAGCGTCATGGGCGGCTGCGTATTCAAGGGTTTGCTCTGGTGGCACGGTGCGTAAGAGGTAGTTTGGGCGGGGGTTGGCACAATAGAGCAGAAGCAGGAAACTGGCTTGGAGGGAAGGGAGGGTGGGGATGGCTGTAAGGAGTGCGTCATGTTTTGCGCGCGTGGCACGGAGATGGGCGAGGATGTACTCGTGGCTTCCGATGGGGGTACCTAGCACTGTGACGCCTTGTTCTGCAGGCGGGGTGTCGTGACCGCCAACCCAGAGCGGCGGCGCGTCAGGGGGTGCGGGTGGCCAGGCAGTGGGGGAGGCACCACTAGCGTTCCACATGCGGGTTTTGCCTTGGTGTAACGTGACGTTGGCGTGGCGCCGGAGTGCCTGTTCCAGATGTTCGTAAAGGACCCGCGTGCGCTCAGGGGCGCAGAGGATGTAAGTATCGTCCAGGTATGCCAGGAGCGCTTCCCCGGGGAGGAGTGCGCGGTGGGTTTCCTGTAGGGCCGGCGCCACTGCGACCGCATACAGGCCTGGCATGAGGGGGTCCCCCTGTTCGCCGCCTTCGTGCTGGTGGATGGGGTGACATGTGCCAGCCGCATCATACCAGAGGTACTCGGAAGGGGACGCGTAGAATTGCCTCACAAATGGGAGTAGGGGGCGGAGGCCCGGGTCACCGTGGATGCCTTGAAGGATGGCCTGGCGCGCAATATGGTCATACGCGCCGACGCCATCGACGGACAGGACGGTGAGGTTTGGTTGCAACTCTGTGGCAACCCGCACGGACCGTGCAAGTGCTTCGCCTCCAGCCCGTGTGGCAAGCGCATACTGGTGGGGGGCAGTAGCGGTTTGGAACTGGGGGCTGAACTGTTGTGCGAGCGTTCGGGCGACAAGGCGGCGGAACACATCTCCCATGACGAGCCCGCGGACCCGGCCATTGGGTTTTTGGAGGGCGACCATGCGTCCGAGGCGGAGGGCGAGGAGGATGTTGGGTGGGAGGGCCGCTGTGGCAAGGCGGGTGGCTGCAGCGGTAAGTTTGAGGGTGGTTTCGTCCGAGTCTAGAACCACTCGCAAGTGTTCGGTGGTCATCCCGGAGGGGCTTGGTGCAGCGCCGCGGCGGCCTGTGCGCAAGTTGGCGAGGAGGCGAGCAGTGTCAAGGTGCAGGGGATCCGAGGGCGAGCCCATTCGCAAGTAGGGGTCGATGGGGACTTGGGGTTGTTGGGGGCGGCGGTCGGGGTGGCGAAGTTCGGCCAGGGTGGCTGGCGTGAGGGGAGCCAGCGGGGACGCGGTGAGGGCGGCACTGGCGGCAGACAGCTCGCCTTGTTGGACCAGGGTCATGGCCCGTTGGGCTCGCGCGCTGTCCGTGGGTGAGTTGGGGGAGGGGGTCGGGTGTGTGCGGCGTGGGGCGGGTGAGGACTCGTGGAGGAGTTGGAGCCACTCGCCGGTTCGGAAGAGGGCCGCCCGCCGGTCAAGTTCCTCAGGGGTGGCAAGGGTTTGGTGGGTGGGGCGGTGCAGGAGGAGGCGTGGAGCGAGTAGGAACAGTTTCCACCCGCGTTCGGTGTCGACAGGGTTGGATGTGGGGGAGTTGATGGCGTCAAGCGCCATGCGAAGGGCGTGTTTATAAGTTGGCAGGAGCCGCCGGGGGACTGATTGGAAGGTGGGGGTGCGGATGCGGAGCGTGGCGCACAGATCAACAGCGTCAAGACAAGATAGGCCTGGCCTGGGTAGGTGCGTCGATCTCAGTATCGGTCATGGGGAGGGGTGGGGGGGAAGCAGGGCGATTGCCACGGCCGCGTCCGCGGCCGCGGGTGCTTCGGCAGGTCGGTGGGGGTGGGGGGGATGGAAGGTGAGGGGATGGCGGTGGTGAAGGCGGGTGCGGGTGCGGGGTCGGGGGTGGGCGGCGCGCGGAAGAGGTTGGCTTGGCGGTCGAGTGCAGCGGCGAAGGGTAGCCCGCTAGCTCGCCATAAAGTTGCAAGCAGGTTTCTTGGGAAGCCGCCGGGATGTACCCGTCCGCGTCCGCCAGGATTTGGAGAAGCCACCGCAGGTAAGCATGGGCTCCGGCGGGAAAGGGTCCGGCGGCGGTGAGCCGGGCAAGTTGTTCGGCGGCTCCGGCGGACGGGGTAAGGTTGAGTGCCGTGCGGAAAGCTTCCAAATCGACTGGGGGGGCGTCGGCGAGGGTGTCACGGGCTAGGGTCCACCACTCGCCGCACTGGGTTTGCCAGGCTTGTGCGGCAGCTTGGGTTTGGAGGCCGGCCGCGGCCCAGAGGAGGGGGACGTAGAGCCAGGAGTTTGTGCTGGCGGTGATTGGCGCGGTGGGTGGCGCGCGGTCGCGCCAAGCGGGGCGGGTGGGTGGTGGGGTGGGGCCGGGGGTCTCCGCTTCGGAGTCGCGGAACGGGTTCACACCAACAGTGCCGCACAAGCGTGACAGTGTGTCATTGTTCCGGGCCCTCAGGCCACGGGGACCTGCATTGAGCAGAGCGGGGGGGCTGTACTTGTGCTCTGAGCCTTGCTAAGCATGAGAAATGGTAGCAGTGGCCGCAGGTGGGCCAGGCGATGGGTCGCCGGCATCGGGGGCAAGCAGGGGCAAAGGGCTCTAAGCAAACTGCGCAGGGGCCTGGGGGAGGTGCGGGGGCCTCGTCGGAATCGCTAAGCAGGATGGTGTCTGCGAACGTGTGTTGGGTGGGGTGGGGTTCGGGGGCAGGGGGTGGTGGGGAAGGGGGGCCGGGGTTGGCAGCTTCGCCGACCCGGTGTGCGCGAAGCGGCCACCCGGACCATCGTGGGCTGGCGCAGTTGCTGCCTGGGAGCTGGCGGGTAAGTTGGGGGGGTCGGTGGCCGTGGCGGTGGGGTCGGCAGTGGCGGCAGTGCCCACTAAGACTTCTAAATTTATTTATTTTCACATCAGGCACTTAATGAAAATATTAGTAGTTATCTTAACTTATCATAGAAGTCATTTTTACTTATTTTCACTTATTTTCACTTAATTTAGGTTAATTTTTCATTATTTTTACTGTTTAAAATTGATAAAAGACGAAAGATGTTTCTGTCATAGGGTTTTGTAAAACATCTTTGAATTAAAAAATATAAGAATGTTGCGTTTTCTGTTTTTTGTTTGGATATTTTCATGGTTCCGATTTTATATATCTATGTATATATATATATTTCTGAATATTGCGATTTTTTTCGAATTATCTAAATTTCCTAAATTCTCTGGATTTTCTGAAATTTTTGAATTTTCTGAATTTCAGAATTTTCATATTTTTTTTGTTTTTTTTAATTGTCTGAATTTTCTGAATTTTCAAATTTTCTGAATTTTCTGAATTTTCTGTTTTTTTCTAAATTTTCTGAATTTTCTAAATTTTCTAAATTTTCTGAATTTTCTGAATTTTCTGAATTTTCTGAATTTTCTGAATTTAATATATTTATATATATATCTGAAATTTCTGAATTTTCTGAATTTTCTGAATTTTCTAAATTTTCTGAATTTTCTGAATTTTATGAATTTTCTGAATTTTAGATTTTTTTTAATTTTCTGACTCTTCTGATTTTTTTAAATTTTCTAAATTTTCTGATTTTTTTGTTTTTTCCGACTTTTCAACATTTTCAATATTTTCTTCATTTTCTACATTTTCTCATTTTCAAAATTTTCTGACGTATATACATTAAAAATAATAAATTTGTTACCTTCTGTATGTTTAAGCATTATAAATTTTCTCAGTAAGTTACTTTTCTCCATTTATTTCTATTACAATCTTTTTTTGAGTGGTGTGTATTGTTTCCATGTCCATCAATGTTGAAAACTGACAAAAAACATATTTTTACTTATTTTCGCTTCTTTTCCCTTATTTCAACTTATTTTTGAATAATATTCCACTATATTTACTTATATGTTCATTATTATGTTACAAGTTCACCTAAACGATTAGTGGAACTTAAAACAAAAAAATAAAAAAAAACAATTTAAACAAGATATTAGCAAGATAATAGCAACTTATAATATACTTATAACTTCATTAAGTGCCTGATGTGAAAATAAATAAATTTAGAAGTCTTAGCAGACGTCATTGAGGATGGAGGTGAGCGCACGGCGCGCGTGACGGTTGAGGGGACGAGGAACCTCACTGGCCGAAGTCGCGGGGGGCCGCTCTGGGGTTAAAGCGGGTGCCCAGAAAGGGTGGCCTGCACACAGCAGGGTGACTGCAGCGGCCGCGTAGCAAAAGAAACGGGTGAAACAACTGCGGTTGGGACGGGGGCGCGGAAGGTGCTGCAGTGGCACCATGTGCGGTCCCCCGGTGGGGGGCTGTTAGGGGGAGGTGGTAAAGGGTGTCAGCCGCCAAGGGGGCAGGTGGGAATGGGGCTTCCGAGGGGCGACGAAAGGGTACGGGGCGGGCGCGCCTGTAAAGGGGGCGGCGCGCCTCGCTTGGGATTGGGGCCCGAGGTAGCCTTGAAAGTGATGGCGCACTCGGGGCCGCGAGCCGGGGGGGTCACCGCAGGGGGTTGTGGGTGAAGGGGGCACGGGGGGGAAAAGGGTCAGCCGGGTGGGAATGGGGCTTCCGAGGGGCAACGAAAGGGTACGGGGCGGGCGCGCCTTTAAAGGGGGCGGCGCGCCTCGCTTGGGATTGGGGCCCGAGGCAGCCTTGAAAGTGATGGCGCACTCGGGGCCGCGAGCCGGGGGGGGGTCACCGCAGGGGGTTGTGGGTGAAGGGGGCCCGGGGGGGTGGTTGGGGTGGGAAAAGGGTTTCAGCCGGGTGGGAATGGGGCTTCCGAGGGGCGACGAAAGGGTACGGGGCGGGCTCGCCGTAAAAGGGGGGGGCGGCGCGCCTCGCTTGGGATTGGGGCCCGAGGCAGCCTTGAAAGTGATGGCGCACTCGGGGCCGCGAGCCGGGGGGGGGTCACCGCAGGGGCTTGTGGGTGAAGGGGGCAGGGGAGGGGTTGGCTTGAGCCCTTGAGCCAGAATGGCTTGAGCCAAAATGGCACAGCATGGTCAATAAATAAGGGTAACATTTTGCAAAGAATCCCTCCTACAAAATGCATCATCCATCTGCAACATCTTGCACCTCTCTATCATCTTTGATGCTGGGAAGGAAGCTCTCTATAAAATGATAAAATATGGGGCTCTGGAGGGGCGTTTTATAGACGGCCAAGCAAGTTCTCTATAAAATGAGTCCCGGAACAGCATTTTATAGACGTAAAGCATATGCATTTTACAGAGGAACAACTAACGGGTATAACAGGGGTATGGCAACACATGAGCCAGGGACAATATTTGGTACATCAGTAGTACATCACGTAGTTGACGGGGTGTTCCTACCTCGTTTTCCATGCACAGAACCTTGTTTTGCCTACGGGCCTACCTCGCTTTCGGGGTGTTCCTACCCCGACCTAAAGATTGTATTTTCGGCAACCGGGGTACGCCCCAATACTAATCTTCGCTTAACTTAACCAAACAAGAGCTATCACTCACATCATCAACATCAAGCAATAATATGTTGTAATCAGGTACGAATATTGCAGTGGAAAGATGTGGAAGATGATGTCTGATGTTGCAATGGTCACTGTATTGCATGCAAGTACAAATTTTCACATACTTGCAGTGAAAACATATTACTTTCTGATGAACAAAAAACATAGCAAAACGGCTCCTCGATTCGGCATCGCAGGGTCACAACCTCCTGCCGCAACTCCAGCAATTGCTTGTCAGCAGCCTGCGTGTCGCATGTTTCCCTCTGATCTGACGCTATGATGCCTATTCAACCAATCTATTGACTGTATTGACTGTTTCCTTTGGAGTGGAACTGGCCGCAAAGAGCAAGCGATTGTGGGTATTGGCTGAGCAACATTGAAAGCAAGATGCAGCCCACGAACCCGAATGCAGTCACATAGAACACTTTTGTGCAACAAGCTATTTGAACAGTCTACATTTTTCCCTATGCGGAAGAGGGTGGAGTGCAAAGTGTGGAGTGCGGAGTGTAGATTGTAAAGTGTAAAGTGTAGAGTGTGCAGTGTAAAGTCTGGAGTGTGGAGTGTAAATTGTGGAGTGAGGAGTGTAAAGTGTAAAGTGTGGAGTGTAGAGTGAAAAGTGTAGAGTGTAAAGTGCAGAGTGTAAAGTGCAGAGTTAGAGTGTGGAGTGTAAAGTGTGGAGTGAGGAGTGTGAAGTGTAAAGTGTGGAGTGTAGAATGTAAAGTGTAGAGTGTAAAGTGTAGAGTGTGACGTGTAGAGTGTAAAGTGTGGAGTGTAAAGAGTAGAGTGTGGAGTGCGGAGTGTAAAATGTAGAGTGCGGAGTGTGGAGTGTAGAGTAAGGAGTGTGGAGCCCATGTGGAGTGTAAAGTGCGGAGTGTGGAGTGTAGAGTGTGGAGTGAGGATGGGTTCGGTAGAGTGTAGAGTGTGGAGTTTGGAGAGTAAAGTGTAGAGTGTGTAGAGTGTGTAGAGTGTGTAGAGCGTGTAGAGTGTGTAGAGTGTGTAGAGTGTGTAGAGTGTGTAGAGTGTGTAGAGTGTGTAGAGTGTGTAGAGTGTGTAGAGTGTGTAGAGTGTGTAGAGTGTGTAGAGTGTGTAGAGTGTGTAGAGTGTGTAGAGTGTGTAGAGTGTGTAGAGTGTGGAGTGTCGAGTGTGGAGTATAGACTGTAAATTGTAAAGGTTGGAGTGTAGGGTGTGGATTGTAAAGTGTAGATTTGTAAAGCGTGAAGTGTGGAGTGTATAGTGTAAAGTGTGGAGTGTGAAGTGCGGAGTGTAAAGTGTAAAGTGTCGAGTGTGGAGTGTAAAGTGTAGAGTGTGGAGTGTGGAGTGTGAAGTGTGAAGTGTGGAGTGTGGAGTGTAAAGTGCGGAGTGTAGAGTGTGGAGTGTAAAGTGTGGAGTGTAAAGTGTAAAGTGGGGAGTGTCGTGTGTAGAGTATGGAATCTAGAGTGTAGAGTGTAAAGTGTAAAGTGTGGAGTGCGAAGTGTGGAGTGTAGAGTGTAGAGTGTAAAGTGTAAAGTGTCGAGTGTAGAGTGTGGAATGCAAAGTTTAGAGTGTAAAGTTTAGAGTGTAAAGTGTGGAGTGAAAAGTGGTGAGTTTGAAGTGTAAAGTGTGGAGTGTAGAGTGTAGAGTGTGGAGTGTGAAGTGTGGAGTGTAAAATGTAAAGTGTTGAGTGTGGAGTGTATAGTGTAGAGTGTGGAGTGTAGAGTGTGGAGTGTGGAATGTAAAGTTTAGAGTGTAAAGTTTAGAGTGTAAAGTGTGGAGTGAAAAGTGGTGAGTGTGAAGTGTAAAGTGGGGAGTGTGAAGTGTGGAGTGTAAAGTGTAGAGTGTCGAGTGTGGAGTTTGGGGAGTAAAGTGTATATAGAGTGCGTAGCGTGTGGAATGTAGAGTGTAAATTGTAAAGGTTGGAGTGTAGGGTGTGGAGTGTAAAGTGAAAATTGAAAAGCATAAAGTGTGGAGTGTAAAGTGTAAAGTGTGGAGTGCGAAGTGTGGAGTGTCAAGTGTAAAGTGTGGAGTGTGGAGTGTAAAGTGTAGAGTGTGGGATGTCCCAAGCTAGACACTCCCTGATGCATGCTCTCACTCCGCTCAAACACACCTTTTTTCTTCGATGTGATCGAAAGTTGCCCTCGTCTAACATGTGACCCTCGGTCCTCGACTCATTGAGCGTGATAAGTCGCTAACCGGATGTCAATGTCACTCACCCCAAGGGAGTCAGGGAAGGTTTCCCAACGTCGAGGTGTCTTTCCTGTCTTCCCTACGTTGGGTGGTGAATGTCACTGAGACTGTGCAAGCGGGAGCACAGCTCCGATCCCAGAAAAAGAAAAGGCAAGTGAAACGCCAGTGTTTGGAAAAAGGGCATGTACACGTATGTGCGGCCAAGCATCTAGAGGTGAAAGATCGAAACGGCTTGGGCCGTCGGCTTTAAGTTGCTCTTAGACTCCACTCGCTCTATAAATATCGCAACCAATAGTCGCCGCTGTTAGCCAATACTCCCCAATGAGCGGACTTGTGTCGACTTTGGGGAATAACCCTTGACTAGATTGCCGGCTGCGCTGTTGTTATCAATAAAGTGTACGACCTGCTGATTGCGAAGGGCATCCTTCCATGTATGTAATGCTGTTGGGGCTGCCAAGGTCTCCAAAGGAGTCATGTGGTTCTGCCGAGGCATCTACTGATTGATTAGATCTTCAGGGGGTTGAGCGGAGAAAGCTTCCATACGGAAGTTTAGAGATTGAACAATCATCACGCCTCCTAGCCCGTACCTTGGGTCGCGGCCCGGGACGTCTGATGCGTCCGTGTAAAGAATAATGGGGGATGTTGTCGGTCCAGCTGGCAGACTCGGTGGGGGGGCTATTTGCACCACATGTTTCATCAGCTTCAGGGATATAATAATCGCGGGAGTGAGATGTGTCGAACTGGTACTGGAATATTGCCGTTCCCGCAAAGCCGCTGTGCAGAACCTGCCTAGCTTCCCAAACAGCGTGCTGCACAGGAAACCAAACTTCCCCAGGACACTCGCGGCAACGCTCGGTGGGAGCGCCTTGCGGCGCAGGATAGCATCTATCAATACTACTGTAAAGTTCTGGACGCGGAGGGGTTTGGGTTCCACTTTCAATTGGCGCTCGCTGTGCAACACTCGCGTATTGAAGGCGACTCCCAGCACGTATGCAACTTCGCTTGGAACTTGTGTCTTTTCACTATCCAGGCTGAAGCCCAATGGCTGGAAAGCCTGCTGCAAGCAGAACATGGTGACCTTGCCGCAAGCAGGTCGTTCCACGTAGTAGAAGTCATCGAAGAAGTGGTCTAGCATAACCTTGTACGCCCTGATCATCACCCGGTTAAGCCACTCGGCAGTCCTATAGAAATTTGGGACGGAATGCCTCGCTCCGAATGGCTGACCATAAATTTCGTGCAGCTCGGGTTGTTGCGTATGCGGGTTGTAAATAGCTGTTACTGCCAATGAAGTTTGACTGTCCAACAGGGGTATCTGTCTGTACGCCTGTTTCATGTCTTCGGTGCCAACAGTCAGGGAGCACCTGGAATTGTTTTACATTGCTTTGATCATGACCACCAAGTAATCTGCCATAGACATGGCGATCTTCTGTCGGCGGTGCGCCGCCAAGTTGGTGAAACCGGCTGTGTGGTCATTGATCCTCCTGAACTTTGGCTTGTTTGATTCGTCGACTCCTTGCTCCAGTCCGAAGCTTGGAATGACGTTGTAGTGCGGCCCATGGCGCCGCACCAGCTCCGTGTGAGTGTATGGGCCACCCATGGTGCCCTGGGCCACCTCCTTGATGGTCTTGGTAAATATGGCCTGGGCTTGTTGCTCCCCTGCCTGTCTTGCCATAAATTCCACTCTCTTCAGCGCAGTCCGCCTTCTGGATGGCGCTGATGAGAGCAGCTCCGGCAGCTTGATTGCCGGCGGCACATCGTAATCGTCGAAGAAGGGGGACTCCAACGCCTTGCCCACTTATGGGCATCCCGGTGAGACACAGTTTTGGGACTGCACTGTCCTCTATCTTGTATCTTCCTCCCAGGATCTCCGTAAGGGTTGTGCGAGGCTTCCTCCCAAGACGCCTGGCGTTGTTTCCCGCCATTGCTTCGTGGCTCTGCTGCAGCTCCAAAGTGGAGTGACATTTGCTGAGTTGCCGCCAGTCCGCTAGGACTCTCAGCCTCAGCTCGTTCATGTCCTTCTCACTCAAGATTTGTGCGCTTAGAGCCTCATGGTGATCAGTGATCTGCTTTGAGTGATTCTGTTGTATTGAAGGGATGATCCAGGCGCATAGCTCGCTCCAGATGCTCTCTAACTGAGTTGAGGCCATCTGGGATGAGCTGCTGCCTTTTCCCGTAGCTCGGCTGTCTGCCGATCCTGTTTGCCAAAATCTCGGCTCTCGGTGGCCCTTCTGCCGTAGGGGCTGCCTGCCACCACCTGGGGGCCTTCCCCTAGAACTTGGGCAAGCCGTTGGAGTTCCACTTTCAGACCCTTATCGGTCCGAACTTTGGATCCTTTTAGGCTCTCTCCCAAGACCTCGCACACTGCTCTGCTTAAGGGGGCGTTTGCGCCAGAAAATACTTCTACGAACCTCCCTCTCGAGCCCAGAATTTCTCTAGCTCTAGCGCACTGCGCGTAGGCTTGGCAGATCGAAACCCTCGGGGTGCTCCCTTTCGTCCCCCGTCGAGAACTGTTTAATCTACCGCCTGAGGTCGTTCGACGCCATTTTAAGTGTTTAATTCCGGTACGGTCACAAATGCTACGTCCCTGAGAAACCATACCTAGTGAGTTGAAACCAGACTGGTTGCAAATCAACATCTGATTCTTTTTCCGATGACGCCCTGAAAACATGCAGGTGTTATAATAGATGATGTTTACCCCCTCCAAGCTGAGCAGCCTCTTCCAACTCAGCGAGTGCTGCGCCAAGCTCCTGGCTGGGTGCTTGAGAGTAAAATATCTTCCCTCCAAATGTGCTTCCATGCACTTTTGAGCTGAAAGGTCTGCCATGTGAGTGTGGTCATGTACCTTCTTTTTTGACCTATCACTCATCTGGTTCAACTCAGATGGGATACCAGTAGGGTTCGATTCGTCCCTCAATGGTCTGCGTGGATTCAAAACATGAGGTATGGGGATTTCCCGTGCTCTGGAGAAGGTTACGCAATTTAGGGCAAAGTGTTCCAAATCGGCCTCTTCTAATTCAGCATCGAGAACCTCCCTATGTTTGAAAATATACCTACCCCTAAGAATGTCCCAAGGTTCCGAGACTCTTTCCTGTGGGTTATGACAAGTTGATGTAATACCTTCAGAAACCGATCTGGCTGCGGGAGAATGAGCTAAGGACCTTTTCACCGATTCCGCAAATCTCGGTGACTGGTCCAGTCCCTACTTCTCAGTCGTCTTTTTGATCGATATTCTTACATCTCAAGCTGAATTGGCCTGTAAGGCCTTCTGTGGGTTGAAAAGCACATTCGACATCCATGGTGGAATGATTTGAGGTTGGAATTGGTCTGTAAGGCCTTCTGAGGTTTGAAAAAGGCATCCTGCTTTACAACTGTTTTCATTTATATATGTTTAAGTAAGTGCACATCTTAGAGTCATGAAAGCTTCCCGGCGTGCAATTGCAATGGCAGCCTGCACAGGTATGGTTGCACTACACTTGACCTTTCCCATGATGGTTGCACTGGCTGAGACTCAAGTGCGAAAGACTGATGTTGCTGAAGTCTTTTGTGGCGTTGGTAGCATTTGGAAAGCTGGTGCTGCCTTTGGATACCACTGTGAAGGCTTTGACAAGGACATGGATCAAGGCATGAATGTTTTTTCTGCAAATGGCCTTGGGGAAGTGGTGAAAATGGTGGGCAGGGTAAAGCCTGGTGGATTACTTTGGATATCCCCGGACTGCTCATCATTCTGTGGGCTCTGTGTTGCACAAACTGAGCGGTCACTGCAGAATCCCAGTGGTAACCTCTCAAGGAACTGTGTTAAAAATGGCAACTTCATGGCCATGGTATCTATGATGCTGTTTGTGCTGGGATGGATGCTAGGTGCCTGCCCAGTGCTAGAAAACCCTGCTGGCAACTGGATTTGGAAACTTCCGGCTGTCAGAAACGTTTTTGAACACATTGCTATTTGGAATGCTACATTGTGCAGATGCCGCTTCTCAAGGGGACGTCGCCCAAAGAAAGCCTATGGTCTTGCAGGGCCAGTGCCATGGATTGAGGAGCTCAATTTTCCGTGCAACCACAGCAAGCCCCATGAAAAGATTGCCAAGATGGAGAAGAAGAATGGCAAAGTACAAATCAATGGCAAGTCAGATGCACTTAAGGAATCTGCGAGCTACCCATTGAGGATGGGGCAGAAAGTGATTGAGATTTGGAGAAAGAATGCTGCTACTTGCAAAACCAATGAGAATGATGAGAAGAAACATGCCAAAAGTGCATCCTCTAGCTGGAAGCTTTGCATGGAAGACAGCTCTGCAGTCCTCGAGGGCACTCAACGTTCTGATGGCTTCTGGAAGATGTGTGAGGAAGACATGCAGCCCTCCAGTGTCCCCACATCTACGTGGAAGAATTGTCTTGAGTAGGGAATGCTGCGAAGAATGCTAGGAATGCTAGGAATGCTGCAAAGAATGCTAGGAATGCTGCTAGTCAGTCAGATAATTGAAGCTGCAGCTCTGATGCCATGCTTGGTGAAAAAGATGCATCCTATTCTATGCAGATACTCTTTGGCAATTACATGTTGTTCATGTATGCGCTCCAAAGCATGTGCTGCAAAGCACCCATGTGCTGCAAAGCACCCATGTGCTACCCATGTGCTGCAAGGCACCCATGTGCTGCAAAGCACCCATGTGCTGCAAAGCACCCATATGCTGCAAAGCACCCATAAGCCAGTGCCGGGGCATTTGGGTATTTCATTTGCATTTGGTGCTTTCACTGTGGCCCTGGCATGCCGAAAGCTGCTATTATTGTGGTGCATTTATACTTAAGGTCATCAGGAGTATGGAAAGTCGTACTCACATTGACTGTTGCAAATTGTGTTGAGGGATGCATTGAATATTTTTTTTGATGTTTCCCGGCCGGCCAGGAGTTGAAGTTAGTGCGTGGTTCGAGCTGGCCTCTTTCATGTCTCCTTGCTTAGTACTGTGCTGTCCTCAGGGAATGAACTTGTCAGTTGTTTGCTTCACTGTGACAAGTAGTGCTGGTGCTTGGTCCGCTTTCACTTTGTGTTGCAAGCTGCCAGTTGCCTCAAGCCAGTTGTCATGCGATCTGGTTTGAAACTTTGCCAGTGTGAAGATGAGCTGTAGATACTGACATTCTTTTTGGTTCCACTCCTGCCTGGCAGGCGGAGGTCGAACCAGAAGTAATGTCAGGGTCTGCCTCACCTTCACACTTGCACTTGGCTACCCAGGCTCGGCTTGAACCTCAGAGTTTGTTCCACAAGTCACCTGTCAGCAGAGTTTGTTCCACAAGTCACCTGTCACCAGTCATACTATGCAGTTGATCTCAACTTCCATTTATTGAGTGCTGGCCTCAGTGAAGTCATTTCCTTTGGACTTGTCATTCATTAATTGGCCTGAAGCATGATTGAAAACTGTATGTGTAAGAGTTTCAAGTTAGGATGTGGCGAAGATGGGATCAGACAAGGACTGTTGTAAGCAAGCGGTGTTTTTTACTTCACCATCATTGACTTGAACCAGTAACTAGCCAATTTCTGGTGTGCAGTTTTGCAGCTCTGCTATTCTTTCAATGGCAGGATTCCAATTCCAACCATCAACACTGTGATCATGGAGTAGTTTGAGGCTGGGAAATATTGGGCATCATTTCACCGCTGCAGCATCAAATTTGTTTTCATTTTGGATAGATGACACATGGGGATCAGATCTGTCAACTTTGTCAACCGATAAATGTGCTGTTTCATTATTTCACATCTGCAGCCATTTTGGCATCCACCTGTCACCCCGCCATTGTCACCTGTCCGTTGTTTTCTGTTGCCATGGCAATGGTTTCATTGAATGTGATGACTCCGGCAGTGGAGCACATGTTTTGTCCACTGTGTGAATCTGTGAAGGAGTCTCGAAGGGAAGTCCATCCATGCCAATGGAAAACAGGCTCCATGTACGTTATGTTTTTGATGGAAGTTTGCATGCCGAAGTTGCCATCAACAACAGAAAGTCCTTACGGACAGGGCCCTATACCACTGGCGACGAGCCGATTGGTGCTTCCATACCCTATCCAGAAATGGTATGGCTTTGGATCTGCTTCAGCACGTGACGGGCATTTCACTGTCGGTGAAGACATATACCATCAACGCCGTGAAGACTTTCAGGACATGTCACTTGGCCACCGTCCAGTGGCCATCGCCGCGACGGTGATGCTCAGGCAGATCCCAGGAGCGGCAAACTATATCCATGACGTGGGCTACTGTGCGCGGGGCAGATGGTATGAAAGCTATGCTGGGATGCTACAGCTTCGCGGTGATCACTGGAGTGTTCATGTTGTTGAGCTCTTTGCTTGGCATGTGCTGCTAAATTGCATTGGGTTGTCTAAGTTGTATATTTTGAGTCAGGTAAAGGTTCAGGTTTGTTGAATTTGTTCATGTGCTGGTTTTGGGCGTGCCATTGACATTGTGTGACATTGCACATTTTCCATTGCCTTCATTGAGGTTCCATTGCCTGATGTACTGTTGCGTGGATTGGGACAGCCTTGAAGCCATGGTGCGAGATGAACATGATTGGGATCAGGTGAGCAGCTGGGTGTGGACGAGGTGCGGCTGGATCCATCCATAAAGACTAGAAGTTCGACTGGAAAAGCTTGGAATGCAGTGTTGTTGTTTCATTTGAACTCCATCATTCTCAAACATGTGGGATTTGGACAGTGGCCTTTAATGGATGGAATTTAATCTTGGAATGACAGTGGTAAAGCACTACTGTCACCGGAATGATGGAATTGACCATCCTCAAATTTTAAGTTAGTTTTGAGTCTGAGTAAAAAAAGCCAACCTCACAGCGAACTCAATCAGGCTAGTGAAAGAACAGCTATCAGTGCAGACTGTGATGATCACACAACAGTGGAACTCATTTTTGTCATTGAAAAACATACCCAGAAGTTGAAATGGTGAGGAATCACCTGGAATGACGGTGGTAAAACATCACTGTCACTGGAATGATGGAATTGACCATCCTCAAACTTTAAGTTCGGAGCGGTCTTGAAGCAGAATCAACAAGGTTCAAGTAGTGATGGTTAACGACATCTGACGTTTGGCGGATCCCCGGGCATTGAAAAAGAATCCAAGCGACCAATTTGTGGTTATGAAACGGCGGTCAAGTTTGTCAAGTTGTCATTGCAAGACCCAATGCTTTTGTCGTGAAGTTTAACAACTTTGCCAGGTAGAAGCAGGCGTGGCCTCAATCTCAGAGTTTGTTGTGAAAGTCACTTGTCATCAGCCACAATCCCTCACTGCTCACCTGTTTACCAAAATCATCTGTCTACTAAAGTCACCTGTCTACTGTCTCGCCATTCCATGCTAGGTGAGCCTGAGAAGTGCTGGGTTCTCAGTGAAAATTGTTTGACAGATGGGATGTGACAGAAGACAGAAAAGAGCTGAGCTTGTTGCAAGTCAAATGTTTCAATTGCAGTCATTCCCATCATCTTCATCATGATGGTGTCGCTGGACTGTCGTCAGGTCACTCAGTGCAGTTTCTTTGGGCTTCAAAAACTATTTCGTAGAAGGAACATTGCCTTAAAGATTTTCAGGCATTTCATGTTCAGCTATACTTGACATTTCATCTTTTAGAAGCATTGGCCCAACATTGAGTGTGTTTTTGTTGAACCAACAGTGTCAATGAAACACTGAATAATTTACATTAAATTAGTTGCCACATCAATTGCCAGAACTGAATGTGATTCTGCATGTATGCAACAAACACATCAATAATATAATTCATGATCTAACATGCATGCAGGATTCTGCATATTTGCACCACCAAATATTAACTGAGAGCCATGGGGGAAGCGGTGCCACCTAGTGATGGTGCTGCTGGTGATTTAGCATCAATGAGGAGTCGGACAGAGGCAGCAGCAACCCCGAGGTTGAGCTCAACGGCAATATCAACCATCATTGATTTGACAGGGATGTCCTTTTCAAGGAAACGCAAAAATCAAGCAGGACAAGATGGAAAAGGACGCAAACGCTTGACAGGAGACCCTGTGGAAGCTCGGCAGGAAGAAGCTCATCAAAAGGCAAAGAATGCAATCGATGCAGCCCAAGAAGCCCTGTGGGCACATGGACCTCAAAGCCAAGAATGTCGGGATGCATTGTGATTGGCTGACGAATTAGTCAATATCAATAATGCCCTTCATGGAAGGATGAGAGGAGGACCTCAAGATGGAGGCTCTGCTTCAGCAATGTGCCCTGCAGCTGGAAGCTCTGATTCAACAGTGGGCTGTGCAGCTGGAAGCTCTGGTTCAACGATGGGCTGTGAAGCTGGAAGCTCCGGTTCAGCAGAGGGCCCTGGCTTGGCATCAGAGGAGGCTGAAGAGAAGTTTTCAGAGATAGAGGTGGATGAAGAGTTGGAGTGATTCTGGCCACTGGCATTTGTGCCTATCTGGGTTGGATCTATGTGCCAGTTCGGTATCTTCCACCTGGGAAGCTGGTTGACCTATGAGGCAGTTTTTGTCTGGGTTGAGACCCAGCGCATGGAGGGAGAAGCTGCCTCTCTGCTTTTGTGAGAAGAGCTAGCATCTGCCAGCACCTGCTCTGGTGGGGGCAACTCTGGTGTGTGCCACAGGGAAAAAAGAAGCTACTTTCAGGTGTTCTACGCATTTCTGTGCTGCAAAGCACAATGCTTCATGGGAATTGCTGCAAAGCATTCAGCATAGCATGCATTTTCAGTGCTGCAAAGCACAATGCATTCAGCACCATGAACTATTTTCTGCAATGAAAATTTCTTAGTGCTGTCAGGTGCGAGTGGTGACTGCCGAATGCTTCCTGCTGAGAGGTGCTGAGAGGTGCATTGATTGATTGTTTCCCATTTGTTCATTGCAGGATTTCCAGACATTCATGTTCAGCAATGTTTTTTTAGAAAACTTTGATCATACTTTTTTCTGCAGCATTGGCCCAACATTGTCAAGTATGTTTCTGTTGAAGCAATATCGAAGCATTGACCCAGCACTGCTTTTACCAACTCGTCATTTTGATCCTGGTGATTTATATGACTGACTGATCTTTTCAGTTTCAAAAACTGGTTTCATGAGGCTGCATCGGAAGCAGTCACGCTTTCAACACAGCTTCCATTGACCTGTCTCAGCCATGGCCATGCACTTCAACACAGTGTACTGCTTCACTGCTTCAAGTACTACCATCAGGGGCATAGAGAGTGGCTCTTTCTGGGCCACTTTCACCCTGGCACTGCAGGGGAACTCCGACCCTGTGGCTTCCTGCGGCGTACACGCACTCTCAGGGTGCGTTTCGAGAGCCAGGGCCAGTGGTCTTCTACAGAAGATGTGGCAGGTGTGGGCATCCAGCGAGTCATCCTGTCAGACTTTGCTTGCAGCCCTGCAGTCAATGTGCGAAGGCACTACCTGATGTTTGATAGGATCCCTGGCACCTCAGTTCCCTGGATTTATTTTTGGCAAAATGGTTTATTTGATGTCTTTGTGTGAGAATTTGAGGGAGCATGGTTCATGGTTTTGATTTGACATTTTTGTTTTACCAAGGCCTTTCAGGGCCACAACCGTGTTGCCTGGTACATGGGCTCATGGCAAGTCATTGGATCTATGACATATGATCTGCAGCCCACGGGGCCCCATCCAGCATCGCATCCTGGAAGTGGGCTGGGTGGCAGTTTATCCTGGTGAAGAGGATGATGACCAGCTGGCCCTGCAATGGGAAGTGGTGTGATGGTAGTCATTGTGAACTATGGTATGGAGGATGTGGTTTGCCACTGACCGGAATCGATGATTGCCTGGAATTGATCTGATGGGCCGATATTTAACTATCTCACCATTGTGGGGTAAGCCTTTTTTTTGCAGCCAAGCTGCAGGAATCGCTGCCAACAGGGTAGCTGGGCAAAAGCTGCTTATTTTACAGTCAGGCTACACCGGAATAGCTGCCATTGAGGCAGTGGGATAACTGTTTTTGCAGCTGCGCCAAGTTTTTCCTTAGCCACACTGGAATACCAACAGGGCAGTGGAAGATGTAGATGTGTGCAATCACCAAGATGTTGTTCAGATATCTCCACTGCCACTGCTGGGCCAGCAAGAAACTGAGACATGTGAACTCCTAGCATAGGAGCAAAAGATGCCTTGTTTGCAAGACAACCGTTTTCAGTTTGTTTGATTGCTTGCTTATGGCCACCTTTGCACTATATTTTGCCTGAAGCCAGATTGCACCACAGTTGGGAAGCCAGGTACGACATGGTGTTCCTGGGTTGCTGAAGGCATGGTTCTCAGCAGTCTTGAAATCTTGGAATGTTGAGCTGTGAGCATTGATCTTTCACCAGCACCAAGTGCAGTGATGCTATTAGAATGTTGTGCATTTTGCAAATTTTTTTGGCCCACCTGCAGGGTAGTTTTGGCCATGTCTGCCCCATTGGAGGGCAACTGTGAGTTGACCCTTGAGGAGCAGGTACTTGTTGATGGTTTCAGATTCAGTGTGCTGCCATCTGGTGGCAAGGACACGTGGGAAATTGTTGGGAACTTCCTCATCAGGAAGCATGCCAAGGCCAGAAAAGATGCTTTTCATCCACTTCATCGTAGCACCCCTGTGGAGCCATACCAGCTCACTGACCAGAGGCTGACCATCCTTTTCAAGAGCAACAATTCTACATGGGATCGGTCACTTTACAAAGATGTGTGGAGAGCTGGCAGGCAGCCATCAATTGCATCTGAATACTGGCAGGGATTCACGATCTTCACAAAGTTGCAGCAGGAGGATTCCACTGCAAGAAGCTCACAAGAGCATTTCAATGGTGATGAGCTCTGGTTGAATTGGCATCCCACGACAAGCGAGCTCAGACAACATCCCAAGAAGGAAAGCAACATCCCTTAGGGGGATAGTTTTCCCTCTTCCGCTGATTGCTCTCAAGAACAAGGGCCCGATGGTAACCCCTGGGCTAGCTGGTTTCCCACTACAAGGACAAAGCGCAGGCCTGAGCAACAACATCCCAAACAAAGAGGATAGCAACATCCCAAAAGGGGATGATTGTCCTTCCTACTCAGAACGAGGGCCTGACGGACAGCATGATCCTGAAAGAATCATTGAATACTTTGACTGCTGAGAAGGTCAAACATATATGCAAAAATAGTGGATATTTATCCACCAGGTAGGTGACATGTTTTTTCTCCGTGCCAAACCATCTGGAATCCTGGATGAAAAAAGGTGGGTCAGTTGCATGACTTGCTTCAGTGCTGCCATTATTGAAACCATATTTGCGAGCAGCCAGCTGTGGCTCACTCCATGATGTGTTCAAATTTGCTTCATTGCCAGGCAGCTGATGTGACATGATTGATGTCACTTCTGGCAGGGTGGATTCAAGGACTGGCTCTCATGAACACTGTGTGGATGATACTTGTCTGCTCCATAATCTGGATGATACTTGTTTGGATGATACATGTTTTTGTGACACCTGCTGAGAACTGGTCATTCTAAGCATGCGACACGGTAGTTTCTTGCTATTTTTTGGCTCAGATTTTATGCCTGAATGGTGCTGAATGTCTGGGCTCATGTGTGATGTTTGATGAGACTGTCTATGAGTCTGCGGAGGAGACAGTCAACCATGGAGCCAAAATGGTGTCGGAAAGTGCAGAAGCTGCAGGAGGTGATGCAGCAGAAGGTGATGGTGGAGCTGGTCTGACTGATGAGGAGGAGTCTGACCCCACGGTTCCCTTTGAACATGGAGATCCAGTGGGAAATTTCCACTTGCAGATGTATGCTGTCCCACCACCACCGCCAGGATACAAGGCACCCCCAATTGCGCTCAGAGGTGCTGGCAAAGGTCACAAGGCACCGATGATGGTGCTTGATGGTGCTGGCAAGGGTGGCAAGGCAGCCCCAGTGATGCTTGATGGTGCTGGCAAGGGTGGCAAGGCAGCCCCAGTGATGCTTGATGGTGCTAGCAAGGGTGGCAAGGCAGCCCCAGCGATGCTTGATGGTGCTGGCAAGGATAGCAAGGGTGCCAAAGCACCTTCAGTTGCGCTTGATGGTGTGTCTACAGGTAGCTCTAGCTCTGCCTCTGAGAGAAGCCTGGCTAGCACACATGAGAAGGCCCCGGAGAGCAACCAAAAGGGCAAAGGCTGCAAGGGCAAAGACGTGGAGAGATTGCCTCAGTGGATACTTTTGAATTATGGGATGTTGCCTGCACATCCTGATCATGAGTCGGATGCTGAATCTTTGGACCCCATTGAGGAAGAAGAAGGAGAAGAGCAGCTGAGTGTACCATCTAGTTCACAGGATGATCCTGGGGCTGTTGGATCAGACACATACATGTTGTGAAATCAACTGCGTTTCACCAATGTGGCCCCGAACTCTCTCAGAGAGCTTGTGGAACCATTGGGGCAATGGTTGGATTTCACTGATAGGACAAATTTTAACTAGACATTTTCATCAAAGCTTGGGTGACCGCCACAGCACATAGAGCCAAGTACTGATTGTGTGCAAAAAAAAGCATTGTTGGCTTTCTGCAGTTGTGCAAGTGTCATTTGAGCACAGGACCACAATCCTGGTTGCAAGCAGTTTGCAGGCCCCATCCTGTGGAAGTTCAATGACAGCAAATGCGGCAGGCTTACTTTTTTTACCTGATGTTTTTTTGTGCACAGCCTTTCATTGCACACAGGCTTGCTGCAAAGCAAGCAGTACAGGCTTGCTGCAAAGCAAGCAGCACAGGTTTGCTGCAAAGCAAGCAGTACAGGTTTGCTGCAAAGCAATTATTGAGTCTGCTGCAAAGCCATCAAGCAATTTCCAGCAGAGAAAGCAAAGGTTTGATGCTGAAAATTGGCATCTCTGTCTGAGGCAGTGTGTGAAGAATGATCTGCACTATGTGAGCTATTACGAGGCACATCTCTGGTGAACTGACTTTGCCACTTCTTGGATCAGGTGTTCAGAGCTTTGTCACTCACTTTGTGGGAACACACACTTATGGAGTTTGTAAATTTGACATTGGGTGTCTAGGCTCAAGCACAGCAGGAAGTCTCAAGTTCCCAAAGGATGAGTCTGAGGCAAATGAACAATTTTTGCAGAGAATTGTTCAATATACAGAGGAAGAGGCCCAACGACGGTTTTTGCAAAAAATCACTCAGATTGCTGCTTGGTTCCCTACTTTTTGTTTGTTTGCCAGTCTATTTCATACTATGGTTGTAGTTCACTTCAAGAGTGTTTTTTTTGGTATGCTGTGGTTGTTGTTTTCATTGTTGCTGCTGCTCTTGCTGTGGATGATTGCATCTGAGGTGGACCACATCCATACCGTATGGACTTTGAGCCTATTCATGATGTTGTCCTAAGACGTTTGGAAAAAGAGAGGCACATGGTGGACCCTATCATGAAGGACACAAAGGATGAGGATGATGATGATGATGATGATGATGATGATGATGGCAATGGACAGCACGAGGGGACACCTGCCATCATGGAGAAGATCCATGATGAGGAAACTGCTGTGAAGGAGACAAAGGAAGACAGTGCCCACCAGAATGAGGTGACACCTGCCGTGAAGAAGATGAAGATCAACTGAGCCTCTGAGATCTGTGCCCTCCACCAGTTGAAAACAAGAAAACATAGTATGCCAACATCACTCATGACATCTTAGTGAGAGTTTCGAGCATTGAGCTTTGAGCATACCAGGTTGGTCTCACTTGAGATTTTACAGATTGGGTTGAGTTTTGATTAGTGGCAGGCAGCTGGCTTTGGCAATGGCATCCACCATCAGTGGGGTCCTCAGCTGACTTCTGGCAGTCTGTGATACTCTTAGGTGGGTCATTTCATCCAAGCAGCTTTTTGTTGAAAGAACCACCCTGACAAGTATTGCAAAAGAACATGCTGTCATACTTTTGCGTTAAAAAAGAAAAATGCTAGGAGATGATTTGGGGAAGAGGTTGTTTTTTCAACATGTCATGCAAAATTGCTGGAATTTTGGTTTCATCCTTACAATATGTCACAATGTGTTTAATTATATTTCAATGAACCTCTGGTTTGATCAGGATGTCAAGCATGAAGTGACCTCTGGGGGAAAATAAATAACATGCATTAGTTTCATGTTTCAAGCAGTGGTTGCCTCCCATACATGCTTCAAGCTTTGTCTTAGGCACAAATCGATTTCATGGAGAACACGGACTTCACCTATGTAAGTACTGCAAGGTTCTGGTTCTGCAAAGAACTTGAAGTCAGTGCTGCAAAGCACCAGGGAGCTGCAAAGCTCCCAAGGTAGGGAGGGGTGAGTGTGGAATGCTTTGCAGTGTCTTGAACATGGATGGTTGGCAGTGTGCATGTTTAATATTTCTTTGCTGGTGCCTTTCAGCATTCATTGCTGCATCATTGCTCTGAGGGGTCTGAATGTCTTGCAACATTTGTTGAACATGCTTTGCAGCACGGGTCTGAATGTCTTGCAACATTTGTTGAACATGCTTTGCAGCACGGGTCTGAGTGTTTTGCAACATTTGTTGAACATGCTTTGCAGCACGGGTCTGAGTGTTTTGCAACATTTGTTGAACATGCTTTGCAGCACAGGCCTGAATGTTTTGCAATATTTGTTGAACATGTTTTGCAGCTTTATTCTATTTGTTTGCAACATGTGGGGAACATGATTTGAACAAATCAATATATAACAACAATAACAATAATAGCAATAAACATAAATAAAACAATAAAAAAAAAACAATAGTTATCAATGGACATAAAAACAGTCATAGCAACAATAATAATAACAATAAACTATTTGTGCACTGCGGCATGCTAACACGTGTCTCTGTATGCATTTGTGTGTGTGTTTTTGAGTGTTTGTGTGTCACATGTGCCAATGAGTACACAAAGGGGAGTCCCAAAAAGCCCTGTTTTCTAGTCCTCCTTTTCTCCTCCAGTACAGACTCACTACTAACTGGTTTCATTCCATCGTATCCTGGAGAGTCAAGATTTAGCGACCCATGGAGACAGTGCCGGGAGGGTCCACTGAAGGCCGCCCCCACCCAAATGGGCCGATGGACACTGGCTGCCAATGAGAAGCGCACCCAACATCTCACTCATACTGGATGAAACTTCACCAGTGTTCTTGAGCTACCACTGTCAGGGTACTTGGGAGGGACTGACATTGGGGTCAGTCTTTGCAAGAAAAAAACTGGCCATGGGGAGCCAGGTGAAACCCCTTGCCTGTTGCCCTGTGCAACCAAGGGGTGCTTTGCAGCACCCAACACTCTGCTTTGCAGCAGAGCCCCGCCTTAGGTGCTTTGCAGCACACATGCTTTGACAGCATTTTTGCACAGTTCTGTAGCTTTGCAGCTACCTGTGCGTTCAAAGTGCTTTGCAGCACCAGCTCGTGCTTTGCAGCACTAAATGCATTGAAGCATTTTGCACATTCTAGCTTTGCAGCTTGTGCATATGGGTGAAGGTCTTGTTCATGAAGTTCATTACTTGGTGCCTGATTCCTGAACAGATCCTGACAGGGGGAATGAAAATAGTAGAAATCAGTTAGTAGTAATTTACTTAGTAGTCAGTCAGTAGGAAATATGGGAAAAAACAAACTACCACTTCCTTATGAACAAACTACCACTTCCCATGAACATTCCTTCACTTTATACTGAAGTTTACAGGAAAAATGCCGCGGCCCAGCTGGAGGAACAAGCACCGGCCTTTACACCTACCGTAAGAACCCCTCAGTGTGGACACACTGTTTGTGGAAATAAACCTGATGAAACCCTAACTTAACCTTAAACCAACCCTTAAGAAACCCTAAGCCAAGCCAAGCCTAAATAAACTCCAAACCAACGCCAAGTAAACCCCAAAAGACAAAATGGGTCACTGGGCACGCCGGATGGCAGTCACCCCGCACCACTACTGGTGATGTGGAAGGTGACGGACTCCGACGTGGGGGGGTGATTGACTCAGGGTGGATTGATTCCGTCTGCTCCCCGTCTGACCATGTCTTGCCATGTTTTGCCCTCTGCCTTCAGCTTCTGGTCTTTGAGCGCCAAAACGTGGCGGGTCCGTCGCAGCTCCGTCTCTGAGGCCATGAGGTCCAAGTGGTTGCCAACAAGCTCCTTTGTCGAAGTCAAAATCTGTCGAACCTGTTGAATCTGTCCACTCAAACCAGCTCAAACGTAACACAACTTGCTATATTAGAAAAAAGTTTAGAAATCAAACTTCCGACAATATGGACAGATGGAAAAGCAGAGGTGGGAAGAGTCAGAGAAGAGAAGAGAAGAGAAGAGAAGAGAAGATAAGAGAAGAGAAGAGAAGAAGAGAGACGATCAGAGAAGAAAAAAAATCAGAAGAAGATGCAGGCGCGGGAAAATGTAGAAAAGTCGCGGTTCACTGTGTTTTTCCAATGATTTGTGGCTCCGGGTCGAAAAGTTGGCTCGCTAAAGCGGCGGGCGCGGAGCCATCTGGCCAGATGAGAGATGAAAAATTGCACGCCGTTGTGGCGCGAAGCACATTTCCAAGTCAAAAAGTAGAAAACACTTCTCATGTTCCGAGCACTTTTGGAAGTTGCGATGTCGAAAAAGTGGACGCCGTTTTCTGGCGCGAAGAACATTTCCAAGTCAAAATGTACAACGCACCTTACATTCGGCGCACTTTTGGAAGTTGCGATGCGATATCGAAAAAGTGCACGCCGTTGTGGCGCGAAGCACATTTCCAAGTCAAAAATGCGCAAGCCACCTCAGTGTCGGACCACTTTTGGAAGTTGACATGTCGACAAAGTGCACGCCGTTGTGGCGCGAAGCACATTTCAAAGTCAAAATGCACAAAGCACCTCACATTCGGAGCACTTTTGGACGTTCAGATGTCGTTTTGCGTGGCAGGCGCTCGGGATTGTGCACCTTGTCAAAAATGAGCAAGCAGTTTCAAAAGCGCTGGCAGGCATGGGACATTTGAAGAGGATCTGCACAGATGCATTTTCCGTGGCAGGCGCAGTAATTACAAGAGACATGTTCATCAGAGATGTTAGGAGGTCCGGGCGGTGATTTCCTGAGAGGGGTTGCATTTTGGAGCATCAGATCTTCAGTTTTGGGAAGATGATTTTGTGTGACAGGCGCAGCACTTCGTATGACCTGGCGTCACTTTTTTTTTTTCGTGGCAGGCGCAATAGATAGATAGATAGATAGATAGATAGATAGATAGATAGATAGGATAGATGGATAGATAGATAGATAGATAGATTAGATAGATTAGGTAGATTAGGTAGATTAGATTGATTAGATTGATTAGATTGATTAGATTGATTAGATAGATTAGATAGATTAGATAGATTAGATAGATTAGATAGATTAGATAGATTAGATAGATTAGCTAGATTAGCTAGATTAGCTAGATTAGCTAGATTAGCTAGATTAGCTAGATTAGCTAGATTAGCTAGATTAGCTAGATTAGATAGATTAGATAGATTAGATAGATTAGATAGATTAGATAGATTAGATAGATTAGATAGATTAGATAGATTAGGTAGATTAGATAGATTAGATTAGATAGATTAGATAGATTAGATAGATTAGATAGATTAGATTAAATTAAATAGAGATAGAGTAGATAGATTAGATTGATTAGATAGATGAGATAGATTAGATAGATTAGATAGATGGGATAGATTAGATAGATTAGATAGATGAAATGGATGAGATAGATGAGATAGATGAGATAGGTGAGATAGATGAGATAGATAGATAGATTAAACAGATTAGATGGATTAGATAGATTAGATTAGATAGATTAGATAGATTAGATAGATTAGATAGATTAGATAGATTAGATAGATAGATATGATAGATACATAGATAGATAGATAGATTAGATAGATAGATTAGATAGATAGATAGATAGATAGATAGATAGATAGATAGATAGATAGATAGATAGATAGATAGATAGATAGATAGATAGATAGATAGATAGATTAGGTAGATTAGATAGATAGATAGATAGATAGGTAGATAGATAGATGGATAGACAGATAGATAGATAGACAGATAGATTAGTAGATTAGGTAGATTAGATAGATTAGATAGATTAGATAGATTAGATGGATTAGATAGATTAGATAGATTAGATAGATTAGATAGATTAGATAGATTAGGTAGATTAGATTGATTAGATAGATTAGATAGATTAGATAGATTAGATAGGTTAGGTAGATTAGATAGAATAGATAGATTAGATAGATTAGATAGATTAGATAGATTAGATAGATTAAATAGATTAGATAGATTAGATAGATTAGATAGATTAGATAGATTAGATAGATTAGATAGATTAGATAGATTAGATAGATTAGATAGATTAGATAGATTAGATAGATTAGATTAGATAGATTAGATAGATGGGATAGATTAGATAGATTAGGTAGATTAGACTGATTAAATAGATTTGATAGATTAGATAGATTAGGAATATTAGATAGATTAGATTAGATAGATTAGATAGATGGGATAGATTAGATAGATAGATACATAGATAGATAGATAGATTAGATAGATAGATAGATAGATAGATAGGTAGATAGATAGATAGGTAGATAGATAGATGGATAGACAGATAGATAGATAGACAGATAGATTAGTAGATTAGGTAGATTAGATAGATTAGATAGATTAGATAGATTAGATGGATTAGATAGATTAGATAGATTAGATAGATTAGATAGATTAGATAGATTAGATAGATTAGATAGATAAGATAGATAAGATAGATCAGATAGATTAGATAGATTAGATAGATTAGATAGATTAGATAGATAGATAGATTAGATAGATTAGGTAGATTAGATAGATTAGATAGATTAGATAGATTAGATAGATTAGATAGATTAGATAGATTAGATAGATTAGATAGATTAGATAGATTAGATAGATTAGATAGATTAGATAGATTAGATAGATTAGATAGATTAGATTAGATTAGATAGATTAGATCAGATCAGATCAGATCAGATTAGATCAGATTAGATTAGATTAGATAGATTAGATTAGATTAGATTAGATAGATTAGATAACTTAGATAGATTAGATAGATTAGATAGATAGATAGATAGATAGATAGATAGATGAGATGGATGAGATAGATGAGATAGATGAGATAGATGAGATAGATGAGATAGATTAGATAGATTAGATAGATTAGATAGATTAGATAGATAGATAGATAGATAGATAGATAGACAGATAGATAGATAGATAGATAGATGGATAGATAGATCGATAGATAGATAGACAGATAGATAGATTAGGTAGATTAGGTAGGTTAGATAGATTAGATAGATTAGATAGATTAGATAGAATAGATAGAATAGATAGATTAGATAGATTAGTAGATTAGATAGATTAGATAGATTAGATAGATTAGATAGATTAGGTAGATTAGATAGAATAGATAGATTAGATAGATTAGATAGATTAGATAGATTAGATAGATTAGATAGATTAGATAGATTAGATAGATTAGATAGATTAGATAGATTAGATAGATTAGATAGAGTAGATAGATAGATAGATAGATAGATAGAAAGATA
>CAMXCT020004873.1:0-27189 GCA_947184155.2 Cladocopium goreaui | reverse complement strand
TGCCTGCCACATGTTGACGTCCTCAAAGGCGGTTTCTTCCACAGTAGCGCCTGCCATGCGTGCCTCCGGCAGGCCTCGGTAAGCCTTGGAGCGCCGCCTCGAATGCCAACAAACCTGCTTCATCATGGCCCCCAAAACAGGATCCAAAAAACCAGTAGAAACATGGCGGCCAGAAAGGGACCTCGACTGGACAAGAAACAAAGTGGGACGCACAGAGAGAAAAAGCATGTATTAACACTTACGCTCATGCTAGTGCGTCGCAAATCTGCTTGCAAAACCTCTCTGCGGGCAGCAGCAAAATTCTCCGATGGCTGACCCCACTTTTGGGTCCAAATCTGGATCCCAAAACGTGGCCCAAGCAAAGACTTAAAAGAAGGAATGAAAATGTGATCCAATTCTGGACCCCATTTTGGGGTCCATATTTGGACCCAAAAATGGGGTCAGCCATCGGAGAATTTCGCTGCTGCCCGCACATGTTGTGCAAGAAGATTTGCGACCCTGCAGCTTGAACATGAATGTCAACTCATACCTTTTTCTCTTTGTGCGGCCCAAGTCCGGTTGCTACTGTACAAGAAACAAAAGTGGGACGCACAGAGAGGAAAAAAGCACTGTATTTAACACTACGTCATGATAGTGCATCGCAAATCGCTTGCAAAACCTCTCTGCGGGCAGCAGCAAAATTCTCCGATGGCTGACCCCACTTTTGGGTCCAAATCTGGATCCCAAAACGGGGCCCAAGCAAAGACCTAAAAGAAGGGATGAAAATGTGATCCAATTCTGGACCCCATTTTGGGGTCCATATTTGGACCCAAAAATGGGGTCAGCCATCGGAGAATTTCGCTGCTGCCCGCACATGTTGTGCAAGCAGATTTGCGAACCTGCAGCTTGAACATGTATGTCAACTCATACCTTTTTCTCTTTGTGCGTCCCAAGTCCGGTTGCTACTGTCAAGGTCCCTTTCTCGCAGCCATGTTTTGACCACTTTTTTGGGCCCTGTTTTAGGGGCCATGATGAAGCAGGTTTGTTGGCATTCGAGGCGCTCCAATGCTTACCGAGGCTTGCCCGAGGCACGAGGACAAAGCGAGGCTCACGGGGACTCGAATCTATATAATACTATGGTTGGGGTCCCTTAGCCATGATTGATGGTGTGGCAGTGGGACACTGTGGTGCCTTCTGGACTTGCTGTTTGTCAAAGCTGCGCCAGTTTTGGCAAAAAGGTCACTGCAGAATCCGAATTTGGAGCTGTAAAACAGTGGCGTGGACATCCAAGAAGTGTCCTCCCCAGTTGCGTTTGTGAAAGGAATGGATGGTCAAACAAGCTTTCCCAAACTTTGAATCACTTGCGGTACATGAGAAGACCGTTTTGTTGAAAGTTTGGTGAGAGGAATGTGCAGTGTACTGAACACCTTGAAACCTACTTGAACATCTTTACCTATCTTGGAACAATGTTTGTGCAGAGTGAACACAGCATAGGAAAACCATTTTAGTTTGTAGGAACCGATCTGTGAACTATAGAACCCATAGGAACCTATAGGAACCAGGTAGGAACCAATTTGGAACCAAATGGAACCAGTTTTTGCATGGAAGAGCTTGGAGATGGATTTTCGTTTGTTTTTGTGGTTTGTGGTGTTTTTGGATGTTGTTTGACCCATGTCCTAGGAACTTGATGTTGTGACTGTATTGGGTAGGAGTTTGTAGGGTATTTGTGAGTTTGAGCTGAAGACGTTTTATTTGGAGAAGCTGGAAGAACGTTTTTAAAGCTTGAGAACTCTTTTGAAGTAGTTTGAGAAGTTTGAGAACGTTTGAGTTTCACTGCGTTTTACTCTGCACGACTCTTCTAAGAAGAAGAGTGACTGAGCTGTCCAACCTGTGTGGTTTGGCTCCAGTCCGAGCTGTGAAAAAGAGCTGCCACGCCGCGATCGTGTTTTCACATGGTAGCGGAGCCATGAAATCTCTATAGAATCGCTGACACCACGGTCGTGTATAAAATTGCAGACGTTGGCACTGGATAGGTACCCCCAAACAAAGGATGGCCCTAAAACGCACCATGTTTCGAAGCTTATAAGTTTCGAAAGGAGATTGCGAGGAGGAAAATTTTAATCAGGATGAATAGTTACAAGCCCTTGCGATGTCTGCTAGGCAGCAACGTCGCAAGGCAAGGTCCGGAAAAGCAGCCATTTTGATTCACATATCTGCCAACGCACGCGCGGATGCCTGCGGATTCCCCTGCGGATGCGGAAAACCCCTTGCGAAGGACCCCTGCGGATGCCAAAAACCCCCAAAAAATGGCCGCGGATGCATTTCCGGCGTTTTTTGAGAAATACCAAAGTAATTAGAAAGCCAACCCGCCTGCGGATGCCCAATGGGGTTGTGGCACATTGTATGGGGGGAGAAGGGGGTTGCTGCCGTTCCTCCACCTTCCCGCGGTTGCGCCTTCGTAGTGAGGAGTGTTTCTCTTATCTTCTAACACTTGGGCACAGAATCCCTGCCTCTTTCCATAAACTTGCCACGCGTTGTGACCTCTCCATACTAGGTTGTTCGCTCCAGGACTTGCCATGCCCACATTTCTAGGTTTTTCCCATACAAGGATCCTCATTTAAGGGTAGGCCTGCACCTGTGACGTCCTCAAAGGCGGTTTCTTCCACAGTAGCTCCTGCCATGCGTGCCTCGGGCAGGCCTCGGTAAGCCTTGGAGGGCCTCGAATGCCAACAAACCTGCTTCATCATGGCCCCCAAAACAGGATCCAAAAAACCAGTAGAAACATGGCGGCCAGAAAGGGACCTCGACTGTACAAGAAACAAAGTGGGACGCACAGAGAGAAAACGCATGTATTAACACTTACGCTCATGCTAGTGCGTCGCAAATCTGCTTGCAAAACCTCTGCGGGCAGCAGCAAAATTCTCCGATGGCTGACCCCACTTTTGGGTCCAAATCTGGATCCCAAAACGGGGCCCAAGCAAAGACCTAAAAGAAGGAATGAAAATGGGATCCAATTCTGGACCCCATTTTGGGGTCCATATTTGGACCCAAAATGGGGTCAGCCATCGGAGAATTTCGTTGCTGCCCGCAAATGTTTTGCAAGCAGATTTGCGACCCAGCAGCTTGAACATGAATCTCAACACATACCTTTTTCCCTTTGTGCGTCCCAAGGCCGCTTGCTACTGTCGAGGTCCCTCTATCGCAGCCATGTTTTGAACACTTTTTATAGGCGCACCGCATGGTTTTTAGGGCGTCCCGGAGTGAATGAATAAAGGCAGGGTTTTGTTTGGCATTCGAGGCCGCTCCAAGGCTTACATCGAGTGCTTGCCCGAGGCACGAGGTACAAAACGAGGCTACACGGGGACTCGAATTCTATATAGATACTAATGGGTTGGGGGTCCTTAGCCAGGCCATGGATTGATGGGTGTGGCAAGTGGATCCTGTGGTGGGGACCGTCTGACTTGCAAAAGTCAAGCTGCTCTCGAGGGCTTGTTTGTCACAGCTGCGCCAGTTTTGGCAAAAAAGGTCACTGCAGAATCTCATTTTCGGAGCTGTAAAACATTGGCCTTGGACTCCAAGAAGTTGTCCTCCCCAGTTGCGTTGAAAAATTGCTGCCCAACTTTGATCCACTTGCGTCATGCGAAGACCTTTTTGTGTGAAAGGTAGGTGAGAGGATGTACAGTGTACTGAACCACCTTGAACCTACTTGAACATCTTGAAACCTATCTTGGAACAATGTATGTGCAGGTGAACAGTTAGGAAACCATTTAAAGTTTGTAGGAACCGATCTGTGAACTATAGAACCCATAGGAACCTATAGGAACCAGGTAGGAACCAATTTGAAACCAAATGGAACCAGTTTGTGCATGGAAGAGCTTGGAGATGGATTTTCGTTTGTTTTTGTGGTTTGTGGTGTTTTTGGATGTTGTTTGACCCATGTCCTAGGAACTTGATGTTGTGACTGTATTGGGTGGGAGTTTTGTAGGGTATTTGTGAGTTTGAGCTGAAGACGTTTTATGTGGAGAAGCTGGAAGAACGTTTTTAAAGCTTGAGAACTCTTTTGAAGTAGTTTGAGAAGTTTGAGAACGTTTGAGTGTCACTGCGTTTTACTCTGCGCGACTCTTCTAAGAAGAAAATGACTGAGCTTTCACACCTGTGTGGTTTGGCCTCCTATAGGAATCGCTGACACCACGGTCGTGTATAAATTTTGCCGCCGTTTGGCACTGGATAGGTCCCCAAACAAAGATGGCCCTAAAAGACCAGTTCGAAGCTTATAAAAAAAAGTTTCGAGAGGAGATTGCGAGGAGGAAAATTTAAATCAGGATGAATGTGTTACAAGACTGAGATGTATGGCTATGGCAGCAAACGTCGCAAGGCAAGGTCCGGAAAAGCAGCCATTTTGCATTCACCTATCGCCAACGCAATGCGGTGACTGCGGATTCCCCTGCGGATGCGGAAAAACCGTTGCGAAGGACCACTGCGGATGCCAAAAACCACCAAAAAATGGCCGCGGATGCATTTCCGGCGTTTGAGAAATACAAAGTAATAGAAAGCAACCCGCCCTGCGGATGCCCAATGGGGTGTGTGGCAAATTGTATGGGGGGGAGGGGGTTTGCTGCCGTTTCCTCCCCTTCCCTCGGTGACGCCTTCGTGTTGAGGAGTTCTCTTCTTCCCACTTGCGGCTTCCATGCCTCTTTCCAAACTTGGCCTTGCCACGCGTTGACTCCCCATCAGGTCTCGCCTCCCAGACTTGGCCCTGCAACATTCTAGGTTCCCATAAAGGGTGGTTTCTGCGAAACCGGTGCCTGCCACATGTTGACGTTCCTCACCAGGCGTTTCTTCCACAGTCGCTCCTGCCATGCGTGCCTTCGGGGCAGGCTCGGTAAGCCTGGAGCGGCCTCGAATGCCAACAAACCTGCTTAATCATGGCTCCCAAAACAGGATCCAAAAAACTAGTAGAAACATGGCGGCCAGAAAGGGACCTCGACTGTACAAGAAACAAAGTGGGACGCAGAGAGAGAGAGAGAGAAAAAGGATGTATTAACACTTACCCTCATGCTAGTGCGTCGCAAATCTGCTTGCAAAACCTTTGCGGGCAGCAGCAAAAATTCTCCGATGGCTGACCCCACTTTTGGGTCCAAATCTGGATCCCAAAACGGGGCCCAAGCAAAGACCTAAAAGAAGGAATGAAAATGTGATCCAATTCTGGACCCCATTTCGGGGTCCATATTTGGACCCAAAAATGGGGTCAGCCATCGGAGAATTTCGCTGCTGCCCGCACATGTTGTGCAAGCAGATTTGCGACCCTGCAGCTTGAACATGAATGTCAACTCATACCTTTTTCTCTTTGTGCGTCCCAAGTCCGGTTGCTACTGTCAAGGTCCCTTTATCGCAGCCATGTTTTGACCACTTTTTTGGGCCCTGTTTTAGGGGCCATGATGAAGCAGGTTTGTTGGCATTCGAGGCGCTCCAAGGCTTACCGAGGCTTGCCCGAGGCACGAGGACAAAGCGAGGCTCACGGGGACTCGAATCTATATAATACTATGGTTGGGGTCCCTTAGCCAGGCCAGGATTGATGGTGTGGCAGTGGGACACTGTGGTGCCTTCTGGACTTGCAAAAGTACTGCTGTTCGTCACAGCTGCGCCAGTTTTGGCAAAAAAAGGTCACTGCAGAATCTCATTTTCGGATCTGTAAAACATTGGCCTTGGACTCCAAGAAGTGGTCCTCCCCAGTTGCGTTGAAAAATTGATGGTCAAACAATCCCCAACTTTGATCCACTTGCGTCATGCAAAGACCTTTTTGTGTGAAAATTTGGTGAGAGGATGTACAGTGTACTGAACCACCTTGAACCTACTTGAACATCTTTAAACCTATCTTGGAACAATGTGTGCAGTGAACATTTAGGAAACCATTTTAAGTTTGTAGGAACCGATCTGTGAACTATAGAACCCATAGGAACCTATAGGAACCAGGTAGGAACCAATTTGGAACCAAATGGAACCAGTTTGTGCATGGAAGAGCTTGGAGATGGATTTTCGTTTGTTTTGTGGTTTGTGGTGTTTTTGGATGTTGTTTGACCCATGTCCTAGGAACTTGATGTTGTGACTGTATTGGGTAGGAGTTTTGTAGGGTATTTGTGAGTTTGAGCTGAAGACGTTTTATTTGGAGAAGCTGGAAGAACGTTTTTAAAGCTTGAGAACTCTTTTGAAGTAGTTTGAGAAGTTTGAGAACGTTTGAGTGTCACTGCGTTTTACTCTGCACGACTCTTCTAAGAAGAAGAGTGACTGAGCTGTCCAACCTGTGTGGTTTGGCTCCAGTCCGAGCTGTGAAAAAGAGCTGCCACGCCGCGCTCGTGTTTTCACATGGTAGCGGAGCCATGAAATTTCTATAGAATCGCTGACACCACGGTCGTGTATAAAATTGCAGACGTTGGCACTGGATAGGTACCCCCAAACAAAGGATGGGCCTAAAACGCACCATGTTTCGAAGCTTATAAGTTTCGAGAGGAGATTGCGAGGAGGAAAATTTAAATCAGGATGAATAGTTACAAGCCCTTGCGATGTCTGCTAGGCAGCAACGTCGCAAGGCAAGGTCCGGAAAAGCAGCCATTTTGATTCACATATCTGCCAACGCACGCGCGGATGCCTGCGGATTCCCCTGCGGATGCGGAAAAACCCTTGCGAAGGACCACTGCGGATGCCAAAAGCCCCAAAAAATGGCCGCGGATGCATTTCCGGCGTTTGAGAAATACAAAGTAATAGAAAGCAACCCGCCCTGCGGATGCCCAATGGGGTGTGTGGCACATTGTATGGGGGGAAGGGGGTTTGCTGCCGTTTCCTCCCCTTCCCTCGGTGACGCCTTCGTGTTGAGGAGTTCTCTTCTTCTCACTTGCGGCTTCCATGCCTCTTTCCAAACTTGCCACGCGTTGACTCTCCATCAGGTCTCGCCTCCAGGCTTGGCCCTGCCACATTCTAGGTTTCCATAAAGGATCATAAAGGGTAGTGCCTGCCACATGTTGACGTCCTCAAAGGCGGTTTCTTCCACAGTAGCTCCTGCCATGCGTGCCTCCGGCAGGCCTCGGTAAGCCTGGGAGCGCCGCCTCGAATGCCAACAAACCTGCTTCATCATGGCCCCCAAAACAGGATCCAAAAAACCAGTAGAAACATGGCGGCCAGAAAGGGACCTCGACTGTACAAGAAACAATGGGACGCCACAGAGAGAACAAGCCTGTATTAACTTACGCTTCATGCTTGAGTTGCGTCGCAAATCATGCTTGCAAAAACCGCTGCGGGCAGCAGCAAAATTTCTACGATGGCTGAACCCACTGTGGGTCCAAATCGGATCCCCAAAAACGGGGCCCAGCAAAGACTTCAAAAGAAGGAATTGAAAATGTGATCCAATTCTGCAGACCCCATTTTGGGGGCCTATTTGACCAAAATGGGGGCAGGCAATCGGAGAATTTCGCTGCTGCCCGACATTGTTGTGCAAGCAGATTTGCGGATCCCTGCAAGCATTTTGAACATGATGTTTTCAACTATACCTGTTTCTATTGTGAGTTCCCACGTCCGGTTGCTTCTGTCAAGGTCCCTTTCTCGCAGCCATGTTTTGACCACTTTTATGGCCCCTGTTTTAGGGGCCATGATGAAGCAGGTTTGTTGGCATTCGAGGCGCTCCAAGGCTTACCGAGGCTTGCCCGAGGCACGAGGACAAAGCGAGGCTCACGGGGACTCGAATCTATATAATACTATGGTTGAGGTCCCTTAGCCAGGCCATGATTGATGGTGTGGCAGTGGGACACTGTGGTGCCTTCTGGACTTGCAAAAGTACTGCTGTTTGTCAAAGCTGCGCCAGTTTTGGCAAAAAAAGGTCACTGCAGAATCTCATTTTCGGAGCTGTAAAACATTGGCCTTGGACTCCAAGAAGTTGTCCTCCCCAGTTGCGTTGAAAAATTGCTGCCCAACTTGATCCACTTGCGTCATGCGAAAAAAAACAAAAAAAAGGAAAAAAAAAAAAAAGAACCTTTTTGTTCTGGCGTGCGCTGCTACGTCGAGAATGTGAGTGTGCGTTTCGTTCTAGTATTGTGAAGTTTGGTGAGAGGATGTACAGTGTACTGAACCACCTTGAACCTACTTGAACATCTTGAAACCTATCTTGGAACAATGTCTGTGCAGGTGAACAGTTAGGAAACCATTTTAAGTTTGTAGGAACCGATCTGTGAATTATAGAACCCATAGGAACCTATAGGAACCAGGTAGGAACCAATTTGGAACCAAATGGAACCAGTTTGTGCATGGAAGAGCTTGGAGATGGATTTTCGTTTGTTTTTGTGGTTTGTGGTGTTTTTGGATGTTGTTTGACCCATGTCCTAGGAAATTGATGTTGTGACTGTATTGGGTAGGAGTTTTGTAGGGTATTTGTGAGTTTGAGCTGAAGACGTTTTATTTGGAGAAGCTGGAAGAACGTTTTTAAAGCTTGAGAACTCTTTTGAAGTAGTTGAGAAGTTTGAGAACGTTTGAGTGTCACTGCGTTTTACTCTGCACGACTCTTCTAAGAAGAAGAGTGACTGAGCTGTCCAACCTGTGTGGTTTGGCTCCAATCCGAGCTGTGAAAAAGAGCTGCCACGCCGCGCTCGTGTTTTCACATGGTAGCGGAGCCATGAAATTTCTATAGAATCGCTGACACCACGGTCGTGTATAAAATTGCAGGCGTTGGCACTGGATAGGTACCCCCAAACAAAGGATGGCCCTAAAACGCACCATGTTTCGAAGCTTATATATAAGTTTCGAGAGGAGATTGCGAGGAGGAAAATTTTAAATTCAGGATTGAGTAGTTACAAGCCCTTGCGATTCTGCGAGGGGCAGCAACGTCGCACAAGGGGGGATCAAGGTCCAGGAAAAGCAGCCATTTTGATTCACATATCTGCCAAACGCACGCCGCGGATGCCTGCGGATCCCCTGCGGATGCGGAAGAAAGGAAAAAAACCGTTTGCCGAAGGACCACTTGCGGATGCCAACAAACCACCAAAAAAAATGGACGCGGATGGCATTTCGGGCGTTTGAGAAATACGAAGTATAGAAAGCAAACCCGCCCGGGACATGCCCAATGGGGTGTTGTGGCACATTGTGATGGGGGGAGGGGGTTTGCTGCCGTTTCCTCCCCTTCCTCGGTGACGCCTTCGTGGTTGAAGAGTCTCTGTCTTCCCACTTGCGGCTCAGCCTCTTTCCCAAACTTGGCCTTGCCACGCGTTGCCTCCCAATCAGGTCTCGCCTCCCAGACTTGGCCCTGCCACATTCTAGGTTCCCATAAAGGGTCATAAAGGGTAGTGCCTGCCACATGTTGACGTCCTCAAAGGCGGTTTCTTCCACAGTAGCTCCTGCCATGCGTGCCTCGGGCAGGCCTCGGTAAGCCTGGGAGCGCCTCGAATGCCAACAAACCTGCTTCATCATGGCCCCCAAAACAGGATCCAAAAAACCAGTAGAAACATGGCGGCCAGAAAGGGACCTCGACTGTACAAGAAACAAAGTGGGACGCACAGAGAGAAAAAGCATGTATAAACACTTACGCTCATGCTAGTGCGTCGCAAATCTGCTTGCAAAACCTCTGCGGGCAGCAGCAAAATTCTCCGATGGCTGACCCCACTTTTGGGTCCAAATCTGGATCCCAAAACGGGGCCCAAGCAAAGACCTAAAGAAGGAATGAAAATGTGATCCAATTCTGGACCCCATTTTGGGGTCCATATTTGGACCCAAAAATGGGGTCACCCATCGGAGAATTTCGCTGCTGCCCGCACATGTTGTGCAAGCAGATTTGCGACCCTGCAGCTTGAACATGAATGTCAACTCATACCTTTTTCTCTTTGTGCGTCCCAATTCCGGTTGCTACTGTCAAGGTCCCTTTATCGCAGCCATGTTTTGACAACTTTTTTGGGCCCTGTTTTAGGGGCCATGATGAAGCAGGGTGTGCTTGGGCATTGAGGGGCGCTCCAAGGCTTTACGGTCGAGCAGCTTGCCCGAATGCAGAGGACCCAGCGAGGCTACTCCTTCCCGGGGGACCGAATCTATAAATACTATGGTTGGGGTCCCTTAACCAGGCCATGAAAGTGATGTGTGGCAGTGGGACACTGTGGTGCTCTGACTTGCAAAAGTACTGCTGTTTGTCAAAGCTGCGCCAGTTTTGGCAAAAAAAGGTCACTGCAGACTCTCATTTTCGGAGCTGTAAAACATTGGCCTTGGACTCCAAGAAGTTGTCCTCCCCAGTTGCGTTGAAAAATTGCTGCCCAACTTTGATCCACTTGCGTCATGCGAATACCTTTTTGTGTGGAAGTTTGGTGAGAGGATGTACAGTGTACTGAACCACCTTGAACCTACTTGAACATCTTGAAACCTATCTTGGAACAATGTATGTGCAGGTGAACAGTTAGGAAACCTTTTTAAGTTTGTAGGAACCGATCTGTGAACTATAGAACCCATAGGAACCTATAGGAACCAGGTAGGAACCAATTTGGAACCAAATGGAACCAGTTTGTGCATGGAAGAGCTTGGAGATGGATTTTCTTTTGTTTTTGTGGTTTGTGGTGTTTTTGGATGTTGTTTGACCCATGTCCTAGGAACTTGATGTTGTGACTGTATTGGGTAGGAGTTGTGTAGAGTATTTGTGAGTTTGAGCTGAAGACGTTTTATTTGGAGAAGCTGGAAGAACGTTTTTAAGGCTTGAGAACTCTTTTGAAGTAGTTTGAGAAGTTTGAGAACGTTTGAGTGTCACTGCGTTTTACTCTGCACGACTCTTCTAAGAAGAAGAGCGACTGAGCTGTCCAACCTGTGTGGTTTGGCTCCAGTCCGAGCTGTGAAAAGAGCTGCCACGCCGCGCTCGTGTTTTCACATGGTAGCGGAGCCATGAAATTTCTATAGAATCGCTGACACCACGGTCGTGTATAAAATTGCAGACGTTGGCACTGGATAGGTACCCCCAAACAAAGGATGGCCCTAAAACGCACCATGTTTCGAAGCTTATATATAAGTTTCGAGAGGAGATTGCAAGGAGGAAAATTTAAATCAGGATGAATAGTTACAAGCCCTTGCGATTTCTGCGAGGCAGCAACGTCGCAAGGCAAGGTCCAGAAAAGCAGCCATTTTGATTCACATATCTGCCAACGCACGCGCGGATGCCTGCGGATTCCCCTGCGGATGCGGAAAAACCCTTGCAAAGGACCACTGCGGATGCCAAAAACCCCCAAAAATGGCCGCGGATGCATTTCCGGCGTTTGAGAAATACAAAGTAATAGAAAGCAACCCGCCCTGCGGATGCCCAATGGGGTGTGTGGCACATTGTATGGGGGGAAGGGGGTTTGCTGCCGTTTCCTCCCCTTCCCTCGGTGACGCCTTCGTGTTGAGGAGTTCTCTTCTTCTCACTTGCGGCTTCCATGCCTCTTTCCAAACTTGCCACGCGTTGACTCTCCATCAGGTCTCGCCTCCAGACTTGGCCCTGCCACATTCTAGGTTTCCATAAAGGATCATAAAGGGTAGTGCCTGCCACATGTTGACGTCCTCAAAGGCGGTTTCTTCCACAGTAGCTCCTGCCATGCGTGCCTCCGGCAGGCCTCGGTAAGCCTTGGAGCGCCGCCTCGAATGCCAACAAACCTGCTTCATCATGGCCCCCAAAACAGGATCCAAAAAACCAGTAGAAACATGGCGGCCAGAAAGGGACCTCGACTGTACAAGAAACAAAGTGGGACGCCCAGAGAGAAAAAGCATGTATTAACACTTACGCTCATGCTAGTGCGTCGCAAATCTGCTTGCAAAACCTCTCTGCGGGCAGCAGCAAAATTCTCCGATGGCTGACCCCACTTTTTGGTCCAAATCTGGATCCCAAAACGGGGCCCAAGCAAAGACTTAAAAGAAGGAATGAAAATGTGATCCAATTCCGGGGGGGTCTGGGGTCTGGGGGGGTCTGGCTGGGGCTGGGGGGGGGTTCGTGGGGGGGGGGGGTTTCTGGGGGGGGGTGGGTGGTCTGTATTCTGTTGTTGTACCCCATTTGGGGTTCCATATTTGGACCCAAAAATGGGGTCAGCCATCGGAGAATGTCGCTGCTGCCCGCACAGTTTTGTGCACGCAGATTGCGACCCTGCGCTTGAACATTTATTTCAACTGCATCAGGCTCTATGGACCTGTTTCTCTTTGTGCGTCCCAAGTCCGGTTGCTACTGTCAAGGCCCCTTTCTCGCAGCCATGTTTTGACCACTTTTATGGCCCCTGTTCTAGGGGCCATGATGAAGCAGGTTTGTTGGCATTCGAGGCGCTCCAAGGCTTACCGAGGCTTGCCCGAGGCACGAGGACAGCGAGGCTCACGGGGACTCGAATCTATATAATACTATGGTTGGGGTCCCTTAGCCAGGCCATGATTGATGGTGTGGCAGTGGGACACTGTGGTGCCTTCTGGACTTGCAAGTACTGCTGTTTGTCGAAGCTGCGCCAGTTTTGGCAAAAAAAGGTCACTGCAGAATCTCATTTTCGGAGCTGTAAAACATTGGCCTTGGACTCCAAGAAGTTGTCCTCCCCAGTTGCGTTGAAATATTGCTGCCCAACTTTGATCCACTTGCGTCATGCGAAGACCTTTTTGTGTGGAAGTTTGGTGAGAGGATGTACAGTGTACTGAACCTCCTTGAACCTACTTGAACATCTTGAAACCTATCTTGGAACAATGTCTGTGCAGGTGAACAGTTAGGAAACCATTTTAAGTTTGTAGGAACCGATCTGTGAACTATAGAACCCATAGGAACCTATAGGAACCAGGTAGGAACCAATTTGGAACCAAATGGAACCAGTTTGTGCATGGAAGAGCTTGGAGATGGATTTTCGTTTTTTTTTGTGGTTTGTGGTGTTTTTGGATGTTGTTTGACCCATGTCCTAGGAACTTGATGTTGTGACTGTATTGGGTAGGAGTTTTGTAGGGTATTTGTGAGTTTGAGCTGAAGACGGTTTATTTGGAGAAGCTGGAAGAACGTTTTGAAAGCTTGAGAACTCTTTTGAAGTAGTTTGAGAAGTTTGAGAACGTTTGAGTGTCACTGCGTTTTACTCTGCACGACTCTTCTAAGAAGAAGAGTGACTGAGCTGTCCAACCTGTGTGTTTTGGCTCCAGTCCGAGCTGTGAAAAAGAGCTGCCACGCCGCGCTCGTGTTTTCACATGGTAGCGGAGCCATGAAATCTCTATAGAATCGCTGACACCACGGTCGTGTATAAAATTGCAGACGTTGGCACTGGATAGGTACCCCCAAACAAAGGATGGCCCTAAAACGAACCATGTTTCGAAGCTTATAAGTTTCGAGCGGAGATTGCGAGGAGGAAAATTTTAATCAGGATGAATAGTTACAAGCCCTTGCGATGTCTGCTAGGCAGCAACGTCGCAAGGCAAGGTCCGGAAAAGCAGCCAATTTGATTCACATATCTGCCAACGCACGCGCGGATGCCTGAGATTGACAGGGAGGGGATGCAGAGGAAAAAAAAAAAACCATTGCATAAGGACCATGCGGATGCCCAAAAACCCCCAAAAAAATGGGTCCCCGCGGGATATGCATTCCGGAGTTTTGAGAACATACAAAAGTAATAGAAAGCAAACCCGCCCTGGGATGCCAATGGGGTTGTGTGGCAAATGGTATGGGGGGGGGAAGGGGGTTTTTTGCTCCGTTTCCTCCCCTTCCCTCGGTGACGCGCTTCGTGGTGAGGAGTTCTTCTTCCTTCTCACTTGCGGGCTTCCATGCCTCGTTTCCAAATTGCCACGCGTTTTGGACTCTCATCAGGTTCGCGCCTTCCAGGGATTGGCCTGCCACATTCTAGGTTTCCATAAAGGATCATAAAGGGTAGTGCCTGCCCACATGTTGACGTCCTCCAAAGGCGGTGGTTTCTTCCACAGTAGCTCCTGCCATGCGTGCCTCGGGCAGGCCTCGGTAAGCCTTGGAGCGCCTCGAATGCCAACAAACCTGCTTCATCATGGCCCCCAAAACAGAATCCAAAAAACCAGTAGAAACATGGCGGCCAGAAAGGGACCTCGACTGTACAAGAAACAAAGTGGGACGCACAGAGAGAAAAAGCATGTATTAACACTTACGCTCCTGCTAGTGCGTCGCAAATCTGCTTGCAAAACCTCTGCGGGCAGCAGCAAAATTCTCCGATGGCTGACCCCACTTTTGGGTCCAAATCTGGATCCCAAAACGGGGCCCAAGCAAAGACCTAAAAGAAGGAATGAAAATGTGATACAATTCTGGACCCCATTTTGGGGTCCATATTTGGACCCAAAAATGGGGTCAGCCATCGGAGAATTTCGCTGCTGCCCGCACATGTTGTGCAAGCAGATTTGCGACCCTGCAGCTTGCACATGTATGTCAACTCATACCTTTTTCTCTTTGTGCGTCCCAAGTCCGGTTGCTACTGTCAAGGTCCCTTTCTCGCAGCCATGTTTTGACCACTTTTTTGGGCCATGATGAAGCAGGTTTGTTGGCATTCGAGGCGCTCCAAGGCTTACCGAGGCTTGCCCGAGGCACGAGGACAAAGCGAGGCTCACGGGGGCTCGAATCTATATAATACTATGGTTGGGGTCCCTTAGCCATGATTGATGGTGTGGCAGTGGGACACTGTGGTGCCTTCTGGACTTGCTGTTTGTCAAAGCTGCGCCAGTTTTGGCAAAAAAAAGGTCACTGCAGAATCTCATTTTCGGAGCTGTAAAACATTGGCCTTGGACTCCAAGAAGTTGTCCTCCCCAGTTGCGTTGAAAAATTGCTGCCCAACTTTGATCCACTTGCGTCATGCGAAGACCTTTTGTGTGGAAGTTTGGTGAGAGGATGTACAGTGTACTGAACCACCTTGAACCTACTTGAACATCTTGAAACCTATCTTGGAACAATGTATGTGCACGTGAACAGTTAGGAAACCATTTTAAGTTTGTAGGAACCGATCTGTGAACTATAGAACCCATAGGAACCTATAGGAACCAGGTAGGAACCAATTTGGAACCAAATGGAACCAGTTTGTGCATGGAAGAGCTTGGAGATGGCTTTTCGTTTGTTTTTGTGGTTTGTGGTGTTTTTGGATGTTGTTTGACCCATGTCCTAGGAACTTGATGTTGTGACTGTATTGGGTAGGAGTTTTGTAGGGTATTTGTGAGTTTGAGCTGAAGGCGTTTTATTTGGAGAAGCTGGAAGAACGTTTTTAAAGCTTGAGAACTCTTTTGAAGTAGTTTGAGAAGTTTGAGAACGTTTGAGTGTCACTGCGATTTACTCTGCACGACTCTTCTAAGAAGAAGAGTGCCTGAGCTGTCCAACCTGTGTGGTTTGGCTCAAGTCCGAGCTGTGAAAAAGAGCTGCCACGCCGAGTCGTGTTCTCCACATGGTAGCGGAAGCATGAAAATCTCTTATAGAATCGATTGACACCAAGGTCGTTCATAAAATTGCAGGACGTTGACACTGGATGAGGTACCCCCAAACAAAGGATGGCTTCTAAAAACGCACCATGTTTCGAAGCTTATAAGTTTCGAGAGGAGATTGCGAGGAGGAAAATTTAAATCAGGATGAATAGTTACAAGCCCTTGCGATGTCTGCTAGGCAGCAACGTCGCAAGGCAAGGTCCGGAAAAGCAGCCATTTTGAGTCACATATCTGCCAACGCACGCGCGGATGCCTGCGGATTCCCCTGCGGATGCGGAAAAACCCTTGCGAAGGACCACTGCGGATGCCAAAAACCCCCAAAAAATGGCCGCGGATGCATTTCCGGCGTTTGAGAAATACAAAGTAATAGAAAGCAACCCGCCGTGCGGATGCCCAATGGGGTGTGTGGCACATTGTATGGGGGGGAGGGGGTTTTCTGCCGAGGGGGTTTTCTGCCGTTTCCTCCCCTTCCCTCGGTGACGCCTTCGTGTTGAGGAGTTCTCTTCTTCCCACTTGCGGCTTCCATGCCTCTTTCCAAACTTGGCCTTGCCACGCGTTGCCTCCCCATCAGGTCTCGCCTCCCAGACTTGGCCCTGCCACATTCCAGGTTCCCATAAAGGGTGGTTTCTCGCGAAACCGGCCTGCCCACATGGTTGACGTCATCAAAGGCGGTTTCTTCCACAGTAGCTCCTGCCATTGCTTGCCTCGGGCAGGCCTCGGTAAGCCTTTGGGAGCGCCTCGGAATGCCAACAAACCTGCTTCACATGGCCCCAAAAACCAGGATCCAAAAAAAAAAACAGTAGAACATGGCGCCAGAAAGGGGGACCTCACTGTTCAAGAAACAAACTGGGACGCAGAGAGACAAAAAGCATGTATTAACACTCATGCTCATGCTAGTGCGTTGCAAATCTGCTTGCAAAACCTCTGCGGGCAGCAAAATTCTCCGATGGCTGACCCCCACTTTTGGGTCCAAATCTGGATCCCAAAACGGGGCCCAAGCAAAGACCTAAAAGAAGGAATGAAAATGTGATCCAATTCTGGACCCCATTTTGGGGTCCATATTTGGACCCAAAAATGGGGTCAGCCATCGGAGAATTTCGCTGCTGCCCGCACATGTTGTGCAAGCAGATTTGCGACCCTGCAGCTTGAACATGTATGTCAACTCATACCTTTTTCTCTTTGTGCGTCCCAAGTCCGGTTGCTACTGTCAAGGTCCCTTTCTCGCAGCCATGTTTTGACCACTTTTTTGGGCCCTGTTTTAGGGGCCATGATGAAGCAGGTTTGTTGGCATTCGAGGCGCTCCAAGGCTTACCGAGGCTTGCCCGAGGCACGAGGACAAAGCGAGGCTCACGGGGACTCGAATCTATATAATACTATGGTTGGGGTCCCTTAGCCAGGCCATGATTGATGGTGTGGCAGTGGGACACTGTGGTGCCTTCTGGACTTGCAAAAGTACTGCTGTTTGTCAAAGCTGCGCCAGTTTTGGCAAAAAAAGGTCACTGCAGAATCTCATTTTCGGAGCTGTAAAACATTGGCCTTGGACTCCAAGAAGTGGTCCTCCCCAGTTGCGTTGAAAAATTGATGGTCAAACAATCCCCAACTTTGATCCACTTGCGTCATGCGAAGACCTTTTGTGTGAAAGTTTGGTGAGAGGATGTGCAGTGTCCTGAACCACCTTGAACCTACTTGAACATCTTTAAACCTATCTTGGAACAATGTTTGTGCAGGTGAACAGTTAGGAAACCATTTTAAGTTTGTAGGACCCGATCTGTGACTAGAGAACCCATAGGAACCTATAGGAACCAGGTAGGAACCAATTTGGAACCAAATGGAACCAGTTTGTGCATGGAAGAGCTTGGAGATGGATTTTCGTTTGTTTTTGTGGTTTGTGGTGTTTTTGGATGTTGTTTGACCCATGTCCTAGGAACTTGATGTTGTGACTGTATTGGGTAGGAGTTTTGTAGGGTATTTGTGAGTTTGAGCTGAAGACGTTTTATTTGGAGAAGCTGGAAGAACGTTTTTAAAGCTTGAGAACTCTTTTGAAGTAGTTGAGAAGTTTGAGAACGTTTGAGTGTCACTGCGTTTTACTCTGCACGACTCTTCTAAGAAGAAGAGTGACTGAGCTGTCCAACCTGTGTGGTTTGGCTCCAGTCCGAGCTGTGAAAAAGAGCTGCCACGCCGCGCTCGTGTTTTCACATGGTAGCGGAGCCATGAAATTTCTATAGAATCGCTGACACCACGGTCGTGTATAAAATTGCAGACGTTGGCACTGGATAGGTACCCCCAAACAAAGGATGGCCCTAAAACGCACCATGGTTCGAAGCTTATAAGTTTCGAGAGGAGATTGCGAGGAGGAAAATTTAAATCAGGATGAATAGTTACAAGCCCGTGCGATTTCTGCTAGGCAGCAACGTCGCAAGGCAAGGGCCGGAAAAGCAGCCATTTTGATTCACATATCTGCCAACGCACGCGCGGATGCCTGCGGATTCCCCTGCGGATGCGGAAAAACCCTTGCGAAGGACCACTGCGGATGCCAAAAACACCCAAAAAATGGCCGCGGATGCATGTCCGGCGTTTGAGAAATACAAAGTGATGAAAGCAACCCGCCCTGCGGATGCCCAATGGGGTGTGTGGCACATTGTATGGGGGGGAGGGGGTTTGCTGCCGTTTCCTCCCCTTCCCTCGGTGACGCCTTCGGGTTGAGGAGTTCTCTTCTTCCCACTTGCGGCTTCCATGCCTCTTTCCAAACTTGGCCTTGCCACGCGTTGACTCCCCATCAGGTCTCGCCTCCCAGACTTGGCCCTGCCACATTCTAGGTTCCCATAAGGGGTGGGTTCTGCGAAACCGGTGCCTGCCACATGTTGACGTCCTCAAAGGCGGTTTCTTCCACAGTAGCTCCTGCCATGCGTGCCTCGGGCAGGCCTCGGTAAGCCTTGGAGCGCCTCGAATGCCAACAAACCTGCTTAATCATGGCCCCCAAAACAGGATCCAAAAAACCAGTAGAAACATGGCGGCCAGAAAGGGACCTCGACTGTACAAGAAACAAAGTGGGACGCACAGAGAGAAAAAGCATGTATTAACACTTACGCTCATGCTAGTTCGTCGCAAATCTGCTTGCAAAACCTCTGCGGGCAGCAGCAAAATTCTCCGATGGCTGACCCCACTTTTGGGTCCAAATCTGGATCCCAAAACGGGGCCCAAGCCAAGACCTAAAAGAAGGAATGAAAATGTGATCCAATTCTGGACCCCATTTTGGGGTCCATATTTGGACCCAAAAATAGGGTCAGCCATCGGAGAATTTCGCTGCTGCCCGCACATGTTGTGCAAGCAGATTTGCGACCCTGCAGCTTGAACATGTATGTCAACTCATACCTTTTCTCTTTGTGCGTCCCAAGTCCGGTTGCTACTGTCAAGGTCCCTTTCTCGCAGCCATGTTTTGACCACTTTTTTGGGCCATGATGAAGCAGGCTTGTTGGCATTCGAGGCGCTCCAAGGCTTACCGAGGCTTGCCCGAGGCACGAGGACAAAGCGAGGCTCACGGGGACTCGAATCTATATAATACTATGGTTGGGGTTCCTTAGCCATGATTGATGGTGTGGCAGTGGGACACTGTGGTGCCTTCTGGACTTGCTGTTTGTCAAAGCTGCGCCAGTTTTGGCAAAAAAAGGTCACTGCAGAATCTCATTTTCGGAGCTGTAAAACATTGGCCTTGGCCTCCAAGAAGTTGTCCTCCCCAGTTGCGTTGAAAAATTGCTGCCCAACTTTGATCCCCTTGCGTCATGCGAAGACCTTTTTGTGTGGAAGTTTCTGGTGAGGGTGTACAGTGTACTGAACCACCTTGAACCTACTTGAACATCTTCTGATGAAACCTATCTTTGGAACAATGTAGTTGCAGGTGAAAGTTAGGAAACCTTTAAGGTTTGTAGGAACCGATCTGTTCGAAGCTTATAGAACCCTAGGAACCATAGGAACCAGGTAGGACATTTGGAACCAAATGAACCAGTTTGTGCCATGGAAGAGCTTGGAGATGGCATTGTCGTTTGTTTTTGTGGTTTGGGTTTTTTGTGGTGTTTTTGTGTTGTTGACCATGTCCTAGGAACTTGATGTTGTGACTGTATGGGTAGAGTTTTGTAGGGATTGTGAGTTTTTTGAGCTGAAGACGTGTTATTTGGAGAAGCTGAAGAACGTTTGAAAGCTTCTTGAGAACTTCTTTGAAAGTTAGTTTGAGAAGTTTGAGAAACTTGAGTTGTGCACTGAGTTTGACTTCTGCAGCTCTTTCTAAGAAGAAGAGTGTGACTGAGCTGTCCAACCTGTGTGGTTTGGCTCCAGTCCGAGCTGTGAAAAAGAGCTGCCACGCCGCGCTCGTGTTTTCACATGGTAGCGGAGCCAGGAAATCTCTATAGAATCGCTGACACCACGGTCGTGTATAAAATTGCAGACGTTGGCACTGGATAGGTACCCCCAAACAAAGGATGGCCCTAAAACGCAACATGTTTCGAAGCTTATAAGTTTCGAGAGGAGATTGCGAGGAGGAAAATTTTAATCAGGATGAATAGTTACAAGCCCTTGCGATGTCTGCTAGGCAGCAACGTCGCAAGGCAAGGTCCGGAAAAGCAGCCATTTTGATTCACATATCTGCCACCGCACGCGCGGATGCCTGCGGATTCCCCTGCGGATGCGGAAAACCCCTTGCAAAGGACCACTGCGGATGCCAAAAACCCCCAAAAAAATGGCCCCCCCGCCGCGGGATGCATTTGTCCGGAGTTTGAGAAATACAAAGTAAAGAAGCAACCCGCCCGGCGGAGCCCAATGGGGTGTGTGGCACATGTATGGGGGGGAGGGGGTGTTGCTGCCGTTTCCTTCCCCTTCCGTCGGTGACGGCCTCGTGTTGAGGAGTTTCTCTTTCTTCCCCACTTGCGTGCTTCCATGCCTCTTTCCAAACCTTGGCCTGTTTTACAACGCGTTGTTGCCTCCCCATCAGGTCTCGCCTCCCAGACTAGCCCCTGCCACTTTCTCGGTTCCCATAAAGGGTCATAAAGGGTAGTTTGCCATCTGCTGCCACATGGTTGACGTCCTCAAAGGCGGTCCTTTCTTAACAGTAGTCCTGCCCATGCGTGCCTCGGGCAAGGCCCGGTAAGGCCGTTGGAGCGCCTCGAATGCCAACAAACCTGCTTCATCATGGCTCCCATAACAGGATCCAAAAAACCAGTAGAAACATGGCGGCCAGAAAGGGACCTCGACTGTATAAGAAACAAAGTGGGACGCAGAGAGAGAAAAAAGCATGTATTAACACTTACGCTCATGCTAGTGCGTCGCAAATCTGCTTGCAAAACCTCTGCGGGCAGCAGCAAAATTCTCCGATGGCTGACCCCACTTTTGGGTCCAAATCTGGATCCCAAAACGGGGCCCAAGCAAAGACCTAAAAGAAGGAATGAAAATGTGATCCAATTCTGGCCCCCATTTTGGGGTCCATATTTGGACCCAAAAATGGGGTCAGCCATCGGAGAATTTCGCTGCTGCCCGCACATGTTGTGCAAGCAGATTTGCGACCCTGCAGCTTGAACATGTATGTCAACTCATACCTTTTTCTCTTTGTGCGTCCAAAGTCCGGTTGCTACTGTCAAGGTCCCTTTCTCGCAGCCATGTTTTGACCACTTTTTTGGGCCCTGTTTTAGGGGCCATGATGAAGCAGGTTTGTTGGCATTCGAGGCGCTCCAAGGCTTACCGAGGCTTGCCCGAGGCACGAGGACAAAGCGAGGCTCACGGGGACTCGAATCGATATAATACTATGGTTGGGGTCCCTTAGCCATGATTGATGGTGTGGCAGTGGGACACTGTGGTGCCTTCTGGACTTGCAAAAGTATTGCTGTTTGTCAAAGCTGCGCCAGTTTTGGCAAAAAAATGTCACTGCAGAATCTCATTTTCGGAGCTGTAAAACATTGGCCTTGGACTCCAAGAAGTTGTCCTCCCCAGTTGCGTTGAAAAATTGCTGCCCAACTTTGATCCACTTGCGTCATGCGAAGACCTTTTTGTGTGGAAGTTTGGTGAGAGGATGTACAGTGTACTGAACCACCTTGAACCTACTTGAACATCTTGAAACCTATCTTGGAACAATGTATGTGCAGGTGAACAGTTAGGAAACCATTTTAAGTTTGTAGGAACCGATCTGTGAACTATAGAACCCATAGGAACCTATAGGAACCAGGTAGGAACCAATTTGGAACCAAATGGAACCAGTTTGTGCATGGAAGAGCTTGGAGATGGATTTTCGTTTGTTTTTGTGGTTTGTGGTGTTTTTGGATGTTGTTTGACCCATGTCCTAGGAACTTGATGTTGTGACTGTATTGGGTAGGAGTTTTGTAGGGTATTTGTGAGTTTGAGCTGAAGACGTTTTATTTGGAGAAGCTGGAAGAACGTTTTTAAAGCTTGAGAACTCTTTTGAAGTAGTTTGAGAAGTTTGAGAACGTTTGAGTGTCACTGCGTTTTACTCTGCACGACTCTTCTAAGAAGAAGAGTGACTGAGCTGTCCAACCTGTGTGGTTTGGCTCCAGTCCGAGCTGTGAAAAAGAGCTGCCACGCCGCGCTCGTGTTTTCACATGGTAGCGGAGCCATGAAATTTCTATAGAATCGCTGACACCACGGTCGTGTATAAAATTGCAGACGTTGGCACTGGATAGGTACCCCCAAACAAAGGATGGCCCTAAAACGCACCATGTTTCGAAGCTTATAAGTTTCGAGAGGAGATTGCGAGGAGGAAAATTTAAATCAGGATGAATAGTTACAAGCCCTTGCGATGTCTGCTAGGCAGCAACGTCGCAAGGCAAGGTCCGGAAAAGCAGCCATTTTGATTCACATATCTGCCAACGCACGCGCGGATGCCTGCGGATTCCCCTGCGGATGCGGAAAAACCCTTGCGAAGGACCACTGCGGATGCCAAAAACCCCCAAAAAATGGCCGCGAATGCATTTCCGGCGTTTGAGAAATACAAAGTAATAGAAAGCAACCCGCCCTGCGGATGCCCAATGGGGTGTGTGGCACATTGTATGGGGGGAAGGGGGTTTGCTGCCGTTTTCTCCCCTTCCCTCGGTGACGCCTTCGTGTTGAGGAGTTCTCTTCTTCTCACTTGCGGCTTCCATGCCTCTTTCCAAACTTGCCACGCGTTGACTCTCCATCAGGTCTCGCCTCCAGACTTGGCCCTGCCACATTCTAGGTTTCCATAAAGGATCATAAAGGGTAGTGCCTGCCACATGTTGACGTCCTCAAAGGCGGTTTCTTCCACAGTAGCTCCTGCCATGCGTGCCTCGGGCAGGCCTCGGTAAGCCTTGGAGCGCCTCGAATGCCAACAAACCTGCTTCATCATGGCCCCCAAAACAGGATCCAAAAAACCAGTAGAAACATGGCGGCCAGAAAGGGACCTCGACTGTACAAGAAACAAAGTGGGACGCACAGAGAGAAAAAGCATGTATTAACACTTACGCTCATGCTAGTGCGTCGCAAATCTGCTTGCAAAACCTCTGCGGGCAGCAGCAAAATTCTCCGATGGCTGACCCCATTTTTGGGTCCAAATCTGGATCCCAAAACGGGGCCCAAGCAAAGACCTAAAAGAAGGAATGAAAATGTGATCCAATTCTGGACCCCATTTTGGGGTCCATATTTGGACCCAAAAATGGGGTCAGCCATCGGAGAATTTCGCTGCTGCCCGCACATGTTGTGCAAGCAGATTTGCGACCCTGCAGCTTGAACATGTATGTCAACTCATACCTTTTTCTCTTTGTGCGTCCCAAGTCCGGTTGCTACTGTCAAGGTCCCTTTCTCGCAGCCATGTTTTGACCACTTTTTTGGGCCCTGTTTTAGGGGCCATGATGAAGCAGGTTTGTTGGCATTCGAGGCGCTCCAAGGCTTACCGAGGCTTGCCCGAGGCACGAGGACAAAGCGAGGCTCACGGGGACTCGAATCTATATAATACTATGGTTGGGGTCCCTTAGCCATGATTGATGGTGTGGCAGTGGGACACTGTGGTGCCTTCTGGACTTGCAAAAGTATTGCTGTTTGTCAAAGCTGCGCCAGTTTTGGCAAAAAAAGGTCACTGCAGAATCTCATTTTCGGAGCTGTAAAACATTGGCCTTGGACTCCAAGAAGTTGTCCTCCCCAGTTGCGTTGAAAAATTGCTGCCCAACTTTGATCCACTTGCGTCATGCGAAGACCTTTTTGTGTGGAAGTTTGGTGAGAGGATGTACAGTGTACTGAACCACCTTGAACCTACTTGAACATCTTGAAACCTATCTTGGAACAATGTATGTGCAGGTGAACAGTTAGGAAACCATTTTAAGTTTGTAGGAACCGATCTGTGAACTATAGAACCCATAGGAACCTATAGGAACCAGGTAGGAACCAATTTGGAACCAAATGGAACCAGTTTGTGCATGGAAGAGCTTGGAGATGGATTTTCGTTTGTTTTTGTGGTTTGTGGTGTTTTTGGATGTTGTTTGACCCATGTCCTAGGAACTTGATGTTGTGACTGTATTGGGTAGGAGTTTTGTAGGGTATTTGTGAGTTTGAGCTGAAGACGTTTTATTTGGAGAAGCTGGAAGAACGTTTTTAAAGCTTGAGAACTCTTTTGAAGTAGTTTGAGAAGTTTGAGAACGTTTGAGTGTCACTGCGTTTTACTCTGCACGACTCTTCTAAGAAGAAGAGTGACTGAGCTGTCCAACCTGTGTGGTTTGGCTCCAGTCCGAGCTGTGAAAAAGAGCTGCCACGCCGCGCTCGTGTTTTCACATGGTAGCGGAGCCATGAAATCTCTATAGAATCGCTGACACCACGGTCGTGTATAAAATTGCAGACGTTGGCACTGGATAGGTACCCCCAAACAAAGGATGGCCCTAAAACGCACCATGTTTCGAAGCTTATAAGTTTCGAGAGGAGATTGCGAGGAGGAAAATTTAAATCAGGATGAATAGTTACAAGCCCTTGCGATGTCTGCTAGGCAGCAACGTCGCAAGGCAAGGTCCGGAAAAGCAGCCATTTTGATTCACATATCTGCCAACGCACGCGCGGATGCCTGCGGATTCCCCTGCGGATGCGGAAAAACCCTTGCGAAGGACCACTGCGGATTCCAAAAACCCCCAAAAAATGGCCGCGGATGCATTTCCGGCGTTTGAGAAATACAAAGTAATAGAAAGCAACCCGCCCTGCGGATGCCCAATGGGGTGTGTGGCACATTGTATGGGGGGGGAGGGGGTTTGCTGCCGTTTCCTCCCCTTCCCTCGGTGACGCCTTCGTGTTGAGGAGTTCTCTTCTTCCCACTTGCGGCTTCCATGCCTCTTTCCAAACTTGGCCTTGCCACGCGTTGACTCCCCATCAGGTCTCGCCTCCCAGACTTGGCCCTGCCACATTTTTTTTCCGTCCAACGCCTTATGGCTTCCGCCAGGTCGTTCAACATGTTTCCAAGCATGTTGCAAATGAGATTAATTAATTGACTCGTGCAGGGGCCGAAGCTGTAATGGCCGCAAAAGTAAACTGGTAGAGGACCGATACATAGTCCAGATCCCTTGTCACATTTCGAGTGCAAAAACCGAAACACAAAGAACAGAAAGCAAACAACAAAAAAAACACACCAAAAACAAACCCAAACAAACAAACAAAACAACGACCCACACAAAACACAAACAACCACACAAACGCACCACGGTGACGTGACGGGTTCCAGTTTATGGGTGAAACAGTTCTGTTGAAGCGAGTTGTGATAGCTTAGTATCGTCTCGGCACATGCAGATGACAGCTTATGTGTCATGTTCGCCGGCCCATAAATAAACAAACAACAATCAACCGCCAACAAATCACAAAGGGCCACTCCGAGGGTGCAAACAAAAAAGCTCAATGCGGAAACCAGGGATCCCCCCAGCCAGGATCCCCGAGATCACAAAGAGCAGCCATCATGGCATGACATTCACCCTGACACTTTGAAGCAAACACCGACAACGCCGGGTCACAACAAAGTGGTGAGAAACTACCGCCATGAAACAGAAGGTCTAAGGTGAAAAAGACGGCGCGGTACCAGCACTCAGCTACCCTCAGAGTCCGCTCAGATTTGGCCCTGCCACATTCTAGGTTCCCATAAAGGGTCATAAGGGCAGTGCCTGCCACATGTTGACGTCCTCAAAGGCGGTTTCTTCCACAGTAGCTCCTGCCATGCGTGCCTCGGGCAGGCCTCGGTAAGCCTTGGAGCGCCTCGAATGCCAACAAACCTGCTTCATTATGGCCCCCAAAACAGGATCCAAAAAACCAGTAGAAACATGGCGGCCAGAAAGGGACATCGACTGTAGTATGGATCTCCTGACAAGGCAGCAAGCGCAACACCACTGGTTCGAAGCTGATCCCCGTGCGAAATTTGATGACCTGTTGCAAGCCTTAGGCCTCCACAAAGACATTTCGACGGAGTACGGCCTGAATCAGTCGGTGCATCAACAGTGGCAATTTGGAGACCCCCATAAGAAATCCGGAGACCCTGATCGGCATGACTATGAGATAAAAGTTGTTGGATGGCGTGGAAGTCACTCCTGGACCAGTGTGGCACAGCCTTTATCGATGGATCATCAGCCAAGCTGCTGAATTTTTAGCCTTCCAAACAGTCTACCTCATCACTGACAATCGAGATCTGTTGGCAGCGACTGTCTCCAGCACTGCAGGGCTTAGTCATTGGCCTTGGTTGCGGCATGGTGGAAGGAGCGTATACGATATGTAGGCCCATATGGTGAACGCACCACAGTTGTATTTGTGCCTATATCTGCGGACACTGGTCTGTCCAAGGTGCACCCGACGTGGGCAGGAACCTATATTCTAGATGCGTGTGTTTTCCTCTTCCCTGATATCAACTTTGCTCTTATTGATAGTGACTGTGTGCCAGTTACCCTATTCGAGATTCAGGAGCTGTGGCTTTCATGCGCTGAGACTGACTCCCCTGCAGAGGAAAGCCGCCAACCAGGAGTCATCCCGAGTAGTCCAATTGCTCCTGCACAGAAAAGAGCAAGATCAGTTGATACGGGGCAAGCCACGCAACAACAACCGGGCCCTCCTATCAAGCTGCCCAAGTCGCGAAGCGTTGAGAACCTGATGACAAGTGCTATTAGATCGCCAACTCCTGCCCAGTCCGGAAACTTCGAGGATGAGGTCTTCGGTGTATCAGAGCCATCGAGTCCACACCCAACAGAAGATGAACGGAGTCACAACTCCACGCCAACGGCTCAGTCGTGTCATGAATCGACTGGCAAGCAAGCTGCCGCTGAAACATCAGCCGGTGACCATCAAAGGCATCATTCTGGTCAGTGAAGCCTTCACGGAAATCAATGCTGGATTGGTTATTGTGTTGGCATCTCGAGATTGCAGCCCAATACCAGTGGCGGACCTGGTGGACCCTGATCGTGACCCTGACGAACTGGCCGCTATTGCCAGCAGTGCCTACCGTGACCATGTTGAGAGTTACCTGTCGACCACCCAACCGCCTTGTGATACTGAAACTGCTGTCTCTAGTGGATTGCTAGGATCACCACTGTCATGCTTGGAGCATACTGGGACAGTGGTCAGGATTGGTCACGTTCCCAGTGCCTGCAACGGGGCAGTGGCCCCGGCATGGTCACTTGCGAGGAATTCTTGATGGTTTCCAAGGCAGGCAGCCCAATTTCCATAAGTGGGCCCGCCCCGCCTATGAGCAAGGAGCCCTGCCAACACTCAGTCTCCTCCCAGGTGACGTTGCGATCAAAGTGCTACCAGGAGACAAGATGTACCAAGCTATGGAGATTGAAC
>CAMXCT020004872.1:0-27208 GCA_947184155.2 Cladocopium goreaui | reverse complement strand
TAATTATCTATCTATCTATCTATCTCTCTATCTATCTATCTATGATTATTTATCTATTTATCTATCTATCTATGTATATGTGTATGTATGTATGTATCTATCTATCTATTTTTCTATCTCTCTATCTATCTAGCTATCTCTTTATCCATCTCTCTATCTATCTCTCTATCTCTCTAGCTATCTCTCTCTCTCTCTATCTATCTATCTATCTATCAGTTTGTCAGCCTGTCTGTCTACCTACCTGCAAGCTTGCAAACACAGCAATTCTGCGAAACTTCCTCAAATTTTTGAACTTGACAACTTCAAAAAACGAGACAGAGTGCAGAGCTGATGCCCTCGTACCAATGTGTTTTGCGTTTTTTCCACCCCACCTGTCTAAAGTATTGCGCCTGCCACGAAAAAGTGATGCCAGGTCATACGAAGTCCTGCACCTGTCACACAAAATCATCTTCCCAAAATTGAAAATCTAATGCTCCAAAATGCAACCCCTCTCAGGAAATCAGCGCCCGGACCTCCTAACAGCTCTGATGAACATATCTCTTCTACTGCGCCTGCCACGGAAAATGCCTCTTTGCAGATCCTCTTCAAATATCCCACGCCTGCCATCGTTTTTGGAAACTGCGACAAAACCCTCACGTTTTGCTCGCCTGCCACGCACAACGACATCTGAACGTCCAAAAGTGTTCCGAAACGTGCTTCGAGCCACAACGGCGTGCACTTTTTCGACGCCCCAACTTCCAAAAGAGGTCCGAAGCTGAGGTGTTTTGTTTATTTTCAGTTGGACATGTGCTTCGCGCCACAACGGCGCGCAACTTTTCATCTCTCATCTGATCACATGGCTCCGCGCCCGCCGCTTTAGCGAGCCTACTTTTTGGCCCTCCGGAGCCACAGATCATTGGGGAAACACAATGTGTCGCGACTTTCCTATCTTTTCGCGCACCTGGATCTTCTTTCTTCGGAGACTTTCTCCTTTTGATCTTCTTTCTTCTTCTCTTCTCTTCTCTTCTCTGACTCTTCCCATCTCTGCTTTTCATCCTGTCCATATTGTCAGAAGAGTTTGGCTTCTAAACTTCCTTCGATAAATATACATACACAAATCATCACGGATACATGTTCATAAACATATTCAAATGAATACACATATGCAAATTTAAAAAGAGACACACACACACACACATATATATATATATAAAATATACCAGTAGTACCGCGCAAGGCGGTGGCGGAGGTTTCAAAAATAGGAAACCTATAGGAGAGGTTGGTTGTTGTGAATCACGGATGGCAGAGCGAATCCACTGATGGACCGACGCGTGGTTGGAGTTGTGTTTTTTGGAATGGTTGCAATGGTTGCAGTGGTCACCTTACCGCAACTGCCTGATGTAGTGTGGTGTAGTGCAGTTGTAGTTGTAGTTGCAGCTGTAGCTGTAGTTGTGGTGTAGCGTAGTGAAGCTGTAGCTGTAATGTAATGTAATTAGTGTATTTGCAAGTGCAGTTGCAGTTGTGTCGTGGTGTGGTGTAATTAGTGTAGTGTAGTGCAGCGTAATGTCGTGTAGTGCTGTGCAGTGTAATGTGGTATAGTGTAGTCTAGTCTAGTGTAAGGTGGTGAAGTTGTGTAGTGCAGTGTACTTAGTATAGTGTAGTGTAGTTGAGTTGTAGTGTAGTGCAGTGTAATTAGTGTAGTGTAGTGTAGTGTCGTGTAGTGAAGTGTAATGTAGTGTAGTGCAGTGTAGTGAAGTGTAGTATGTGTAGTGAAGTGTAGTGCAGTGCAGTGCGTGTAGTGTGGTGTGGTGTGGTGTGGTGGAGTGTAACGTAGTGGTAGTTGTTGTAGTTGCAGTTGCATCCGCAGTTGCAGTGAAATGCAATGTAACCAGTGTAGTGTAGCGTTGTGTAATGTAGTGTGGTTGCAGTTGTATTTGTAGTTGTAGCGTGCTGCAGTGTAATTAGTGTAGCGTAGTGAAGTTGTAATTGTACTTGTAGTTGTGGTAGTAATAGTTGTTGTAGTTAATTTAATTGGTGTAGTGTAGTGTAATGAGATATAATTAGTGTAGTGTAGTGAAGTTGTAATTGTAGTTGTAGTTGTGGTAGTAGGAGTTGTTGTAATTAGTGTAATTGGTGTAGTGTAGTGTAATTAGATGTAATTAGGGTAGTGTAGTGTAGTTAGACAACGTCAAAAACGAAACAATTCTGCGAGACTTTTGAACTTGACAACGTCAAAAACGAAACCTCCTCAATTTTTGAACTTGACAACATCCAAAACGGAGCAATTCTGCGAGACTTCCTCAATTTTTGAGCTTGACAACGTCAAAAACGAAGCAATTCTGCGAGACTTCCTTCAAAAATGGAAAGCTGAGTGCAGAGCTGACGCCCTCGTGCCAATGTGTTTTGCCATTTTTCCTTTCCACCTGTCTAAAGTACTGCGCCTGATACGAAAAAGTGATGCCAGGTCATACGGAGTCCTGCACCTATCACGCAAACTCATCTTAGCAAACCCTACAGATCTGATGCTCCAAAATGCAACCCCTCTCAGGAAATCAGCGCCCGGACCTCCTAACAGCTCTGATGAACATATCTCTTGCACTGCGCCTGCCACGGAAAATGCCTCTTTGCAGACCCTCTTCAAATGCCCCACGCCTGCCATCGTTTTTGGAAATGCGACGAAACCCTCACGTTTTGCTCACTTTTGACAAGGTACGCAATCCCTTGTGCCTGCCACGCAAAACGACGCTTCAACGCCCAAAAGTGGCGCGTACATGTGGTGTTTTGTACATTTAAACTTCGACATGTGTTTCGCGCCGCAACGGTGTGCACTTTTTCGACCTCTCAACTTCCAAAAGTGGTCCGAACATGCGGTGTTTTGTGCAGTTTCACTTGGACATGTGCCTCGCGCCACAACGGCGTGCAACTTTTCATCTCTCATCTCATCACATGGCTCCGCGCCCGCCGCTTTAGCGAGCCTACTTTTCGACCCTCCGGAGCCACAAATCATTGGGAAAACACAATGCGTCGCGGCTTTCCTATCTTTTCGCGCACCTGGATCTTCTTTCTTCGGGACTTTCTCTTTTTGATCTTCTTTCTTCTCTTCTCTTCTCTTCTCTAACTCTTCCCATCTCTGCTTTTCATCTGTCCATATTGTCGGAAGTTTGACTTCTAAATTTCCGTCGACAAATACATTTGCATACACTTATACATTTACACACACATACATATATGTATACAAGCAAACAAGCAAACAAACAAACAAACAAACAAACAAAACAAAACAAAACAAAACAAACAAACAAACATATGTACGTACGTACATACATACATACATGCATGCATGCATGCATACATGCATACAAATGCGGGGAGGGGGGAGGTGAGGAGGGGAGTGGGGGGTGGGGGCAGACAAACCAAAAATCTCCCCCCCCGGTTTTTTTTTTTTCCCCGGAGAGGAACATTAGCAAGAGCTTAGCTGAGCTAAAGATGTATCAGAAGAACATCCACAAAACCCGCCGGCAGGCCGGCGGATTTCGACGGCCGTTTTCTGAACAATTTGATTAGCATAGACGATCAAACTAATTGACCCAATTTTGCCAAAGCCATATGGACATATGGACAAACCTGTGCTCATGTACTTCGGCAAAGCGTTGCTATGAACCACTGCAGTGTCTGGAAAGAATTTTGTTTGCGGTGGAACACTGTTTGCGGTTCGGAGAGTTTTTGGCACACTGGATTGGCCAAGCTTGCGATTGGCAAAACATGGAAAAACCTTTCAGCTTCTGCAGGGAAATAGCATATTTATCTTCTAAAGGTTTCAGATGCATTTTTCACTTCGGGTCGTAATTTATCCCAACATTTAACTTATATACTAAGAACGCAGTGTGCTGGGGACTGGTGTGCTTTAAACAAATGGTACACGAACAGACGCTCGAGGACACGGGTGCGAAAGAAGTTGGAGGAAGCGACGCAAACAAACCAAAACCAAATAGAATGAGAGGGCATCAACAAGAATCAGAATGAAGATGTCAATATGTTGAACTGTTCAAGGTACACAGAACAAGGATAAAATAAAATTCCGAAACCAAGGTTCGATGAAGAGTCAGACATACATCAGGTTCCAGATGGGGCATTACGTGACAAATAAAAACCGAAAACTGAATGAGGCACAAAAGATTTCAAGAGGTTGGGTAATGAGGATAAGCGAAGGCAATGCAGATTGCAAGGAATGGAAGTTTGCATCAAGAAGATTGAGTGAAAATCTTTTAAGTTTCCAACAGCATTTGATTTGAGGAATGAGTTTTGGTGAGGTTCGCGGAATCAGGATACAATGGGGAATGAAGGTTAAATGAGGTGTGGATTAACTGAGGAAGCAAGGTTTCAAAATGAGGATTGAATGAGGAATGAGGAAGTTATGAACGAGGAATAAAGAAGGATTAAGCACGTCATGAGGTTGTAGAATGAAGATTATTAACACGGAACGCATGATGGCGTTATGAAATTTCAGAATCAGGATTCAATCAGGAATGGAAATTTGGTGAGGTTCCAGGATAAAGAAAAGTAATTGCGTAGGGGCTTCAAAAATTCAAGAATGAGGATTGCCCGAGGAATGAGAATTTGATGAGGTTCATGAGGTTCCAGAAAAAAGAATTACCCGAGGACTGAGGATTTGGTAAGGTTTTTGAAGGGGGATTGGTTGAATTTGGTCCGGTTCCAGAATGAGTATGAAATGAGAAATGAGGATTTGGTCAGATTCCAGAATGAAGAGATGAGGAATGAGGATTTTTCGAGGTTCCAGAATGAGTACAGTGTGAAATTAAAAAAAGAGATGAATTTTTTGGTTCCAGAATGGGGATAAAATGAGGAATGATGATTTTTCGAGGTTCCAGAATGAGGACAATGTGAGGATTAAAAAAAGGGATGAAGATTCTTTGGTTCCAGGATGAGGCTTAAATGGGGATTAAAAAAGGGATGAAGATTTTTAAGGTTCCAGGATGGGGATTATATGAGGATCAAAGGAATAAACCAAAATATGGTGCTTTCCAATGTGTGCCTTGCAGAAATTCTCAAAAACAAAGCCTTACCCACAACCCAAAGACATGCACAACATGCACCCCAAAAATCGTCATTGAAACGGTTCTTGGCTTGGCTGGGTGCCGAGACGATCGCAGCATTGAAATAGTTCTGCAGGCACGTCGGGGTCACGAAAGCGTGTTTTCAATCCAGATTCTTCGCTGCCCCCCCAATGAGTTACAGGCGCGATGCAACACAATACAAACAAAATCAAGAGTGCTGGCCTCGCGCCGAAGCTCGAAAACACTAGGTTCAATCCTTAAATTTTTCCGGCGCGAATTAATTGCAAAATTTGAAATGCTAAAACGAATTCATCCACATTGTAAACCTTCAACTGATCAAAGACTTTCGTCGTAGCTCGTCCGATGCAGCAATAAACACATTCCTGTAGCAGGTGACGTCAAACTCTTCTTCGGAAAGATTTCCTCGTTCAAGGCTTTCGCCGAGCTGGTCCAAAGAGCTCTGGATAATGGGTTCGATCTGGATAGAAGACAATTTAAAGCGGGCCAAGGCAAGCGCCAAACCCTCTGCCAGTGATTCGGTCGAAAGCCCATCTGAAAGAGCTTGATGCAAGGCGGCTTCGGCATCTGCGGCAGCTGTATCCTCAAGCAGCTCAGAGCTGGGCTTGGCTTTCCAAAAGAGGACGGCTTTCTCCTCGTTCCTCCTCCACAAGGTTCGAACTGTGGGACCTTCGCATCGAATGAAGTGCGCTGCAGCACAAACATAGCTTGTGACATCAAGCGCCACATCCTTACCTCAAAGCTGACTTGCATCTCAGAGAGCGAATTTGATTCAATGGTGGATGGCAAATTCAAATGCCGAGAAAAATCTTTCTTAAGACTGCGTCCCGGTCGCCGCTGCAATCTTTTGACCGGCTTTCGCTCCTTGCCGCGCTTCCACCCTGGTACTGAAGCTAATTTTGCATGGAAACAATTCTAAACATGATCAGAAGATGGCTAGAGCACTGTGGCCCAAATGCAGCTTCCAAAAAAGAGTTGCACTCACACGAAAATGCAAACACAAACGCTTGTTACACAGAAGCTTTTGCGCACAGGTGCTTCTACAAACAAAAGCTTTTACACACGCGTGCCTTCACACACAAGAGCATTACAAACTGAAGCTTTTACTTTTACAGCCAGGTGCTTTCGCACACAAAGCTTGTACACGGAGAAACCGGGCTTTTACACTGACACGCAGGAAGCTTTTAGACACAAAGGCTTGCCTTTGAACCTTATGCAGAAGTTTCTACGCGCGAAAACTTTAACACACACTTGATCAGAACTGTCGTTGCGAATTTTGCTGTGGAACGCATCAGGCGTGCAAAAAACACCAACGCAACATGACACGATGAGATGGGCCTCAATATATAGAAATGTAGATATATTTAGTGGCACACTGGAACTTAGAATGCTGAGCAGTTTTCCAAAATTTTGATTTTTTAATTTAGAATGCCGCCAAAAACACTGTTTTTAGGGTATTTGAGAATACCGGCCAGGGGACATTCTAAGTTTCAGTGAGTCAATGCATCAAACCATTGCATATTTTAGGTTAAAAAAAGGCATGCTAAGTCCCCCCCCCTCCTCGGCCGGCGTGTTTTCCTCCATAAGGGTATCCAAAAAGCAGCAAACAGAAAAATAACCCTGTTTCAAGCACAGATGCGACGAAAATTGCAATTCACTGCATATTTACAGGGTTTCGTGAACACTCAGTCTGCGAGACACCTCAAGAAAGGTTCCCTTTTTCTTTCAAAACTGTCTCTTATTTCTTTCCCCATTAAAGATGGAAAACTCGAAAAAACAGGGGCAAAGAGTCCCCGGCCAAAAGTAATTTAGAATGCTGGCGAAATTGTCGCTGGTTCTCCATTGTTTTTCATTGTTCCTTCTTTGGTTGTTCATTGGTTTTTCTATGGTTCTCATTGTTTTTGTTCCTTTGATTTTTCTTTGGTTCTTAATAACTTTCATTTGTTGTTCTTTGCTTTTCATTGTTTTTCTTGGGTGTTCTTTGGTTTTTCTGTCGTTCTTCTGAAGTTTTCGTATATTTTTCATTGGTTGTCATTTTTTTTGCAACGGTTCTCTGTAGTTTTCCTTTGGTTTTCCTTTTGATTTTCTTTATTGTTCATTCATTTTTCTTTAGTTGTTCATTGGTGTTCGCTGGTTTTCTTTGTGTTTTCATTAGATTTTATTTTTCCTTGGATACTAAATAAATATGCTGTTTATATGTATATATATATAAGCTGAAACTTGGCACCGCACGCAGTTTTCCATTTTTTCGGCCCCCAATTTAGAACCCCTACAAAAAACATATTCTTTTGGGGTAAATCAGAATGCCTTTTCATATATGTTCACTATTTTGCTTCATTTTGCTGTGATGGGATGGGTTCTACATTTCAATCCGTTAATCCCAAAATTTCCTTTTGTTTGTCTCCATTTTCGGACATTCAGACATTTATATTAAAAAAACATATTCAGATTCATATTGTATAAACCATGAATATTTAATTTATTAATTCCATATGATTCCAAGCATTTCCCCAAATTTGTGGTGGGTCAACCACCAGTCGGATTCCTAAAACCCTTGTGGATGCACGCGCTTGCGTTGTTTTCCCATTCCCCAGAGATTTCAAACGTTCGGTGTTTTTGTCCTTTGGGTGCCCTGTTTTATTTTCATTCCGGTTCTGTCTTTTCATTTTTCTTTATCGTTCATATGTTTTTCTTCTTCATTCATGTTACATTGATTTCCCTGCATTTCAATGTCATTTTCCTTGCGTGATCCTTTTGGTTCCTTTTCGATTTTGTCTCCTCTTGTAATTTTCTATCCTTATTTTCGTCCTTTCCTTTTGTTTCCTCATTATCCTCCAGTTCCCGTACTTCTTTTTTGGTTATCCTTCCTGTCCCTCCATGTGTCCAGTTTTGTCCTTTCGTTTCCGGGTTCTCTTTCGTTTTGATCCTTCTGAGGAAATGGCAAGCTGGAGCTACTATGCTGGCATTCTAAGTTCCAAGTCAAAGCTCAATTTTCATCGCTATGGCCAACCAAAATGGGGAAAAACATAAAAGCTGAAGTCTCAAACAAGATCAAGCAAGATGTTAAGAAAATGTCAAAGCGGCTGGCTTCCAAAACATTCCAAATAAAAAAAGGCATCCCTCCCCAGGTTTGGGTTTTTGGACGGCTCTTTGCGACAGTCTACGCTCCAATAATCCCTTAATATTATTCATTCATACTCATTCAGTCTCACTACGTCATTCTAAGTTCAGCCAAGAATGGTTAAGCATGTATTTCCTTGCGCATGCTGCAGAACATGCTACAGCTTTTCGCTACCGCCAAGATTTCAGCTTATTTGAACTGGTTTAGTACTGCCAAAATGAGCGGCGTTCTCTATTGAATGGTTTCCATGCCCCTTTTTCAATATCACTAGGGAAATATTGCGCTTTTCCGAAGACCAAAAAGGCAATATAAGTTTAGCCCCAAAAAGGCATTCTCAATTAGTTTTACTGGTGTTTTTTGCTACTGACTGTTGAAATATGTCGAAATCTGAGAATTGTTGCCATTTTAGGTGAAACGTTGAATTATATTATATACCTGGTTTTCTCTTCTTTTTCCCTGCCTTTGTCCTTGTTGTTCCCTTGGCGCTTTTTCTGTTCATTTTCCATGTGCGCTCCATTCCGCTCCCTGCCTTTTCTGCAATTTCATCTTTTGATTTCCTTCCTTTTTTTCCTGCAGTCTTCCTTTCATTCCTTACGGCATTCTATGTTGTATGGTTTCCATGCCACTATGTGAAAATGCCACGGGAAAAAATACACTTTTCCACAAACCAAAAGGGCATCGAAAGTTGAGCCTCGAAAAGACATTCTCAGCTAGTCTGAAAGATGAACGACTGTTTCACTTTACTTAAACGAATTACTAGGCTGAAAACTGTAAATTCAAAGGTCACGTCGGAGGATCAAATTTCCTACCTAGAAAGGTATTCCCCGAAGGGTTCATGCCACCATGACGAATCCAGCATGAGTCACACACTTGCTCAGAATTGTCATTGCGAATTTTGTTGTGGAATGCATCTTACATGCAAAAACACTCCAATTGCACCTGACAAGAATGGGTCGGTGAAGAGACCCGACAAAGTATCAAGAAGCTACCATCGCCATAGCCAGTGCAGAATGGAAAAATTGGAATCTGACCCTTCCCTTTCAACCAAGCCATATCGCTCCCAAAATTGACAGATTGCGAAAACCGTGCAAAAATGCAAGAAGCAAAATCAAGTTGTTTGAAAACGGCATGGTGGTTCTTGGGTTTGCCACATCCCATCACAAAAAGTTGTCATGAAAAATGAAGCAGGTACGTCGATCCAGCGTCCCAGATCGATATCACAGAATGTCATAGACGTCTTTGTTGGCTGCAGAACTATGACATTCCCTGCAGCCCCCTGCTGAAACTAAATGCAAACCAAATGTTAGAAGTTTTACATCTCTTCAGACGTTTCACACACGCACACACGCCCTGCCGCAGCAGGGTGGATGAAGTGACAATGAAAATGAGATGGACACGAACATGAGATGACAGACTGCCTAACCGGGACACGAGACGGGGAACGCAAAAGAAGAAAGGAAAAAAGGAGAAAACACCAACACCAACACACCTAGCCCAGAACGGGCAAACCCTGAAAGGGCAAGGAAAAAAGAAAAAGCGGACGGACGACGGGCCAAAAACCGACCAGAGGAGGAGGGGTCGGACAGAAGCGCCTGACACAACTTACAAGGCGAGAGCCAAACCTACCTTGGCACGCGAAGGACCCCAACCTGACCTAACACGGGAGCACGCATGAGATAGGGGACCAATGGGGTACTAGTTAGTGAAAAATGATGCAACCACAAAACTATTGCAAAGTGTCGTGATAAGGCTCAAGGCCCTCGGTTTTCAAGTCGCCCCTATAGACGGCTGTCAGTAGTCCCCAGATGAATTGAGTGCACAATTGAACCTCACCAATGACCATCAAAAGAAAGTAAGCACCACACCTGGAAAGCATGACCTGTGCCTGCACTTGACATGTTGTATGAAAACCAGTGACAGCGATCTGTCTCTCGAGCAACGTTGGAAAAAGGAGGTTTCCACGCCTGACAAAAAGAAATGAAGCCCGGTACTGCGGCCAGTTGTTCAACCAGCGACAAACGACAGGGTGAAAAGCGAAAGAGGGCGAAGCCCGGTACTGCGGCCAGTTGTTGAACCAACGACAAACGACAGGGTGAAAAGTGAAAAAACTGCCGGCTGTTTCACTTTACGTAGACGAAATACTAGATTAAAAGTGTAAATTCAGAGATCAGGTCGGAGGATCAAACATCCTACCTAGACAGATATTCCCCGAAGGGCTCATGTCACCTTGACGAACCGACATGAGTAACACACTTGATCAGAACTGTCGTTGCGATTTTTGCTGTGGAACGCATCAGACGTGGAAAAAACAGCAACGCAACAACATGACACTATGAGATGGACCTAAATATATAGAGATGCAAATATATAGTCACAGTAGACGTTGACGGTATAAAACAACAGCTGATATACTATACGTCCCCCTCAGCTGTGACTTAAATGCGCCCAGGGCGGAACTATACATCTATAAATATGAATATATCTGCAGGTACATGAAACCGGCCACGTTTCCCTTCCCACTCATGCCCACAGCTTCATTGCGTGTGGTAGGACATGAGTGCCACACGCCCCTGCGATAATAAGAAGTTTTACATCCATTCAGATGGTACACACACAGGCACCTTTACATTCAAGCGCCTGTGCGCACAGATGCTTTTCGGCATACAAAGCCTTTACACACAGATTCTGTTGCGCAAAGATGCGCAGACACACAGGTGTTGTTAAAACAAAGCGGCTTTTACACAGGCGGCGTTTACAAAGAAGCGCTTTTAATCAAACATATATCATGCTTACACACCGAAACTTTGGCACATAGGAGAAGCGGAGATACGCAGAAGCGCCCGTGGAAAGAGCGGGCCTATATACTGCTGTAGCGCCTGCAAGGTATAATTTAGCGTCGCAGCAGACGTCGCCATGAGGGGCGGTCACGTGGGGGCGCAGCACGCAAAGGCATTGAACACACGAATTGTCGCCTTGACTTGGGCCTGAATCAGCTGCCGCAGAAGCGCCTGGCACCACCAAGCGCGGTTACAGGCGGTTGCTTAGCCTTCTGACCAAATCACACCAGCATACTCCAAATGGCAAGAATCCGAAAAAACATCATAAAAACAGGCTTACAACATCTTACAGCATCTTGTTTGAAGGAAATAGTACCAGCCCTTGCCGGCCATCGTTCTGCGATGCTGCCCTGTGACGCGACCAGTTTCCAAAAGGAGGCGGGAGCTCTTCCACCCGCCTCGTGCTCAATGACCTTCGGGGCAACCTGGTAAGACAGGGCGCCAGCTGCGGGACTCGTGCCGGTTTTGGACTTCGTGTTATCAGTTACAGGCTTCCACAGAAAGTCTTGAACAAGCCAAATCCAAATCTGACCCAAGCGGTGTCACCACAAAGTAGGCAACGTTAGAGTAAGTGTTCTTGAACTTGATGCACGATGCACATCCCCGGGCCTCTTTCAACTGCTCCAGCAATTCTCGTATATTTGAAATGGTCTCATGTCTCGCAAGCTCTGGAGCCTTTGGGAGCAGGGCCGGTGCATCAATCATCGCCCAGCTTTACGCTCAGGTGAACATCGCAACAGCCAGCAAAGACACACTTGTGCTGCTTTTGCCTGCGGGCCCTTTTTTGAAAGCATGGGGCGCAAACGCATTGTCGATAGCTGTGCCTGAGCGCCTGCCTTTTTTCCCTAAAATGTGGGGGGGTTCTCCCGGTAGTAGTTAAGGCCTGGTGTTCAATCCAAGTGGTCTCCGGCGGGCCCGGCAAATTTGAAACCCTAACAGCACGAAAGTTCCTCGGTCTTCCGTTTTCGAGGAAGCATCCCGCAAAATGGTTTCCTAGGAGGGCTCTCTTCCGAAGGTCTGCTTTTATCAGCGCGCCTTGCTCTGTTTTGCTCTAAATCAATTTTTCGTGGAAGGTGCGACGCTTTTGGGTCATTTTGAAGTCTGGCACGGCATTTTCCATGACAGGTGCAGGACATCGGACTTTCACATCCGCGTGGCAGGCGTGGCGCTTCCTGGCCGTTGCTTAAACGTGGGCAGGCGTGGGTCAAAATGAGAAGTGGTTTAGGCAGCCGTTTCTGTGGCAGGCGCGGCATGGGGTGAACTTGAACGGCGTTTTGAAAGGGTCGAAAGTACCGTTTTGTGAAGCTATCGTTGTTCTTGATTTGGGGCATGCTGGTGATTCCGTGTGGCAGGTGCCGCGCTTGGGATGCCTCGGGCTCATTTGTCGTGGCTGCGGAATAGCTTGTAGACCTCCGTAGCAATGTGCCCGAAACCTCCGTATGATTAAAAACTATCGTTTTTGACATGTCCAACGAACGCCATATTTGGCAAAAATCTAACACGTGCGCACGAAGTCCTTTGTAGCTTTGTGCGTGTCGGATCGCTCTCGTTGCGGTGCATGAGATCGCTCTCGTTGCGGCATGGTGCTCTTTTTGAAACCCCTCAAGCAAGCTGCTCGAAATTTTGGGCGTGTCGGATCGTCGCTCTCGGTGTGGCGTGGTGCTGATTTTGATAATCAAGGAAATCTTGCGCAGAGATCTTGACAAGGAGGTCTTTTATAAAGAGCTTTTGCAGAGATCTCGGCAAACGATGTCTTGAGAGATTGTTTGGAAATGCCCAGAGACCTTCCATAGAGATCTTGTACAAAGATCTTGCCAAGAGACCTCTTGTAGAGATCTTGTACAGAGACCTGCGTGGAGATCTGTTGCAGAAATCTTGCCAAGAGGTCTCTCAGAGATGTTGCCGAGAGAGATCCTGTAGAGAGCTTGTGCAGAAATCTCCTAAACAGATCTTGCCAAGAGAGCCTGTACAGAGACCTTGCGTAGAGATATCTTGCCAAGAGGTCTCGTACAGTGATCTTGCCAAGAGAGCTCTTATAGAGAGAGCTTGTACAAAGATCCTGCCAAGAGACCTCTTGTAGGGACCTTGTACACAGATCTTGCGGAGAGGTTTCTTACAGAGATCTTGCCAAGAGAGCTCCTGTAGAGAGCTTGTGCAGAAACGTCTTAAACAGATCTTGCCAAGAGACCTCTTATACAGATCTTGCACAGAAACCTTGCAGAGAAATTTGTTGCAGAGATCTTAAGCAGAGGTCTCTTACATAGATCTTGCCACGGGAGCTCTATTCGAAAGCTTCTACCGAGATCCCACAAAGAGATCTTGCCAAGAGACCTCCTATCGGGAGCTTGTAGTAAGATCTTGCCAGGGGACCTCTTATGCATAGTGATCTGTCGCAGAGATCTTTCCAAGACGTCTCTTACATAGATCTTGCCAAGAAAGCTCTTATTGAGAGCTTGTACGGGGATCTCTTACAGAGATCTTGCCAAGGGACCTCTTATAGGGAGCTTCGACAGAAATCTCGCGAGCTCTTACAAAGATCTTGCCAAGAGAGCTCCTGTAGAGAGATTGTGCAGAGATCTTGCCAAGAGAGCTCTTATAGCGAGCTTGTCCAGAGGCCTCTTGCAGAGATATTGCCCAGGGACCTCTACTTATAGGGAGCTTGTAGACGGACTCTGCCAAGAGGTCAAAGGTCTCTTACATAGATCTTGCCAACGGAGTGCTTAGAGAGTGCTTGTACAGAGATCTCGCAAGGAGATCTTGCCAAGACACGTCTCGTAGGGAGTTTGTACCAAGATCTTGCCAGGAGACCTCTTATAGAGATCTTTGCACAGAGACCTTGCATAGAGATCTGTGGCAGAGATCTTGCTTAGAAGTCTCTTACGTAGATCTAGACATGGGAGCTCTTGTACAGAGCTTGTGCAAAGATCTCATCAAGAGATCTTGCCAAGAGACGTCTTATAGGAAGCTTGTATACAGAGACCTCTTAAAGAAATCCGCCGACCCCGGCCGATGGCAAGGGGGAGCGCGTCAAAGGAAAAATCGAACTTGCAAACCCGCCCAGGCTGCTACATACTGTCAACGTTTTTCAATCTTTGCCACATGCTGCATTGTCTTGTCACTGCTATTCAGGCCCTGCCGCGTGCCGCAAAGGCTTAAGCAGTCAACAGCGATGTGCGTAACTTTGGGGGCAAGGTCGTCCATGTTTTGGAATCATTCGCAGAAGGTGACGTTGGGCACCGCCAACACCAATGCTACTCTGTCTGGCCCCTTCGAAGCCTGACCTTCCCGGAAAGCCCGGCCATGTTTTGAGGTCGCGTTTGGACCCTGCAGCCTGACCTTGAAAGCAAGATCGGCTGTGTTTTGGAATCAATTTCTTGGCGCTGCATAAGTTGACCAGCGCCCCTCCGTCCTTCACTGCCGTTGTGTTTGGCGCCTCTGAGGCCTGACCTTGGAAGGCTCACCTATGTGTCTCTTGGCGCCGCAGAAGGTAGGTTCCGGAGATGGTCCGGGAGTCTTTGGTGCAAAGCCAGGACAAGTTCAAAAGGGTTCCGGAGAAGGTTCCGAAGAAGGTTCCGGGAAACTTTGGTGCAGAGCCAGGTCAGGTTGAACAGGGTTCCCGAAAAGGTTCCGGAGAAGGTCTGGGAGGCTTTGCCGGGTCAGGTTCAACAGGGTTCCGGAGAAGGTTCCAGAAAAGTTCTGGAAGGCTTTGGTGCAGAGCCGGGTCAGGTTCAACAGGGTCCCGGAGAAGGTTCTGGTGGTGCAGAGCCAGGTCAAATTCAACAGGGTTCCGGAGAAGCTTCGTGAGAAGGTTTGGGATGCTTTGGTGCAAAGCGAGGTCTGGTGGGCGCAACAGGGTTCCGAAGAAGGTTCTGGAGAAGGTTCTGGACAAGCTCTGTGAAGCTGTCAGATTCAACAGGGTTCCGGAGAATGTTCCGGAGAAGGTTCCAGGAAGCCTTGATGCAAAGCCAAGTAAGGTTCCCGAGAAGGTTCCGGAGAAGGTCGAGGAGGCTTTGCCAAGTCAGGTTCAACAGGGTTCCGGAGAAGGTTCTGGTGGTGCAGAGCCAGGTCAAATTCAACAGGGTTCCGGAGAAGCTTCGTGAGAAAGTTTGGGATGCTTTGGTGCAAAACCAGGTCAGGTTCAAAAGGGTTCCGAAGAAGGTCCCGGAGAAGGTTTGGGATGCTTTGGTGCAAAGCCAGGTCTGGTGGGCGCAACAGGGTTCCGAAGAAGGTTCTGGAGAAGGTTCTGGACAAGCTCTGTGAAGCTGTCAGATTCAACAGGGTTCCGGAGAATGTTCCGGAGAAGGTTCCAGGAAGCCTTGATGCAAAGCCAAGTAAGGTTCCCGAGAAGGTTCCGGAGAAGGTCGAGGAGGCTTTGCCAAGTCAGGTTCAACAGGGTTCCGGAGAAGGTTCTGGTGGTGCAGAGCCAGGTCAAATTCAACAGGGTTCCGGAGAAGCTTCGTGAGAAAGTTTGGGATGCTTTGGTGCAAAACCAGGTCAGGTTCAAAAGGGTTCCGAAGAAGGTCCCGGAGAAGGTTTGGGATGCTTTGGTGCAAAGCCAGGTCTGGTGGGCGCAACAGGGTTCCGAAGAAGGTTCTGGAGAAGGTTCTGGACAAGCTCTGTGAAGCTGTCAGATTCAACAGGGTTCCGGAGAATGTTCCGGAGAAGGTTCCAGGAAGCCTTGATGCAAAGCCAAGTAAGGTTCCCGAGAAGGTTCCGGAGAAGGTCGAGGAGGCTTTGCCAAGTCAGGTTCAACAGGGTTCCGGAGAAGGTTCCGAAAAGTTCTGGAAGGCTTTGGTGCAGAGCCCGGTCAGGTTCAACAGGGTCCCGGAGAAGGTTCTGGTGAGGGTCTTTTTCGAACCTCAATTGACGACGCTTTTTTTTGATTCTATGAAAGTTTTGGGAACTTTCGACTTTGACCTGAATTTCAACAAGTGTCCCTGGAAGCCCGTTTCTGACCCCAAAACAAGATGCAGCCCACGAACCCGAATGCTCACACGTATGTTAATGGTACAGATGTCGAAAGACATGGATATGCAGTCACGCAGAACACTTTTCTGCAATAGTTTATTTGAACAGTCTTGTACATATTTCCCCTGTTACCAGTCTGCAGTGTGGACTGGAAAGTGTAGTGTGGAGTGTGGAGTGTAGAGTAAGGAGTGTGGAGTGTAAAGTGTGGAGTGGGGAGTGTAGTGTGTGTAAAGTGTAGAGTGTGGAGTGTGGGGTGTAGAGTGTAAAGTGTAGTGTAAAGTGTAGAGTGTGGAGTGTGGAGTGTAAAGTGTGGAGTGTAGAGTGTGGAGTGTGGAGTGTAGTGTGTGGAGTGTGGAGTGTAGAGTGTGGAGTGGGGAGTGAGGAGTGTCAAGTGTGGAGTGAGGAGTGTACAGTGTAAAGTGTAAAGTGTGGAGTGTAGAGCGTAGAGTGTGAAGTGTGAAGTGCGAAGTGTAAAGTGCAGAGTGTAAAGTGTAGAGTGTAGAGTGTGGAGTGTAAAGTGGAAAGTGTAGAGTGTGGAGTGTGGAATGTAGTGTGCAAAGTGTGGAGTGGGGAGTGTAAATGTAAAGTGTGGAGTGAGGAGTGGAAAATGGGTGCGTGTAAAGTGTAGTGTGGGGAGTGTGGAATGTAGTGTGCAAAGTGTGGAGTGGGGAGTGTAAAATGTAAAGTGTGGAGTGAGGAGTGGAAAATGGGTGCGTGTAAAGTGTAGTGTGGGGAGTGTGGAGTGTAAAGTGTACAGTGTGGAGTGGAAAGTGCAGAGTGTGTAGTGTGGAATGGAAAGTGTAGAGTCTAAAGTGTGGAGTGTAGAGTGTAAAGTGTGGAGTGTAAAGTGTTGAGTGTGGAGTGAGGAGTCTAAAGTGTAAATTGTGGAGTGCGGAGTGTAAATTGTGGTGTGTGGAGTGTGGAGTGGAAAGTGTAGAGTGTGGAGTGTGGAGTGTGTAAAGTGTAGAGTGTGGTGGAGTGTGGAATGTAGAGTGTGGAGTGTGGAGTGTAGAGTGTGGAGTGTGGAGTTTAAAGTGTTGAGTGTAAAGTGTGGGGTGCATTGTTGCGCCAGCCACACAAAAGAACTTTCGGCACGTTATCAAACAGGTTGGAATGTCACAAAGCGCCACGGCTGCCACGCAAGACGACATGACGACCTGCTTGGAAACCTTCGAAAAGGAGAGGTTTTGCAGCTTCCCCAGCACAGGAAAACCAGAAACCCGAGACGAGACACGTGGGAGCATCAAAAACGAGCATTTCGTGCGAGACTTCCTGAATTTTTCACACTTTCGACACGTTATCAAACAGGTTGGAATGTCACAAAGTGCCACGCCCGGCACGCAAAACCACATGACAACCTGCTTGGAAACCTTTGAAAAGGAGAGATTTTGCAGCTTCCACCATAGACACCCGAGACGAGACCGGTGGGAGCACCAAAACAATCATTTCGTGCGAGACTTCCGCCAATTTTCACAGTTGGAAACACGCGAAAAGGAGAGGCTTTGCCGCTTGCCCCATAGACACGGCGAAGCAACCAGAAAACCAGAGACTCGAGACGAGACAGGTGGGAGCACCAAAATGAGCATTTCGTGCGAGACTTCCGCCAATTTCCACAGTTGGAAACACGCGAAAAGGAGAGGCTTTGCCGCTTGCCCCATAGACACGGCGAGTCCACAGGAAAACCAGAGACCCGAGACGAGGCACGTGGGAGCACCAAAACGAGCATTTCGTGCGAGACTTCCGCCAATTTTCACACTTTGTAGCTTCAAAATCGACGTTTTCCTACGAGTTTTCTCAGGAACCTGAAATTTTGCTACCGCAAAATCGATGTTTCGTGCGAGGCTTCCGTCAATTTTCAGCACATCTCAGAAAATGCCAGGCCTGCCACGGAATCTGCACCTTGTCGCCACTTGACGCAGCCCTGCCCATGTGATTTGCCAAAAACACGCAACATGACACGTCTAAAGTGCTGCGCCTGCCACGCAAAATGACGATGGACACGTCCAAATTGCTGCGCCTGCCACGAAAAATGCAACGCATCTTCGGAAAACGTCGCAAAAGTATTGCGCCTGCCACACAAAACACAAAACCATTTTCGACACGTTACAAAACACGTCTGAATGTCACGAAGTGCCACGCCTGCCACGCGAAACGAAGCAACGAGACGTTTGAAACCTCCAAAAATGACCCCTTCTGCAGAACTTACCATAGGCACGGCCATACGGGGATCGCGCGAACGGTTGCGAATGGTTGCGGACGGTTGCAAACGTAAACGCTACGTCGAGCGAACACACCCTCAGCCCCCAGACCCCCAGAGTGAAACGGGAACCCTTGCTACGCATTCGCGAAAAAGGGCCTCCAGGACACTTGAAAAGACAGGCTAAAGCCTAAAGCTGAAGAATCAATCCGAAACTAAATGGAACAGCGCAAAAAATCACACAAGTCCAGATTTGAATTCCCATCCATACGTCATTTAGTTAAATTCCAAAAAGTTCAAACTGTGCAAGGCAGAGCAGCGCGCCTTTTGATCCTAAAAGAGCCTTCCACAATCGGAAGAGTTGTTGTCAGCAGTTGTCAACTGATATGAACAGATACTACACTGCATGTCCCTTTTGCACTCCCCCCACGACCTTGTCGTGTAGAAAAGGGTTGAGTCTGCCCAGGGCTCAAGGCTCTAAAAGAAATTGGATTTGCCAGTGACGCCAGGTTGTTGTTAGGCCCCACTGGTCTTAAAGAGTGAAAAACTACAGTGCGTAAAGACTCGCACCTTTTAGAATCAACCTCGGCACGTAAAGACTCATGCCTCAGCTGACTTGTTGGCAGTAAAGACCCTGCCAAAGAAAAATTGTCCGGCCCTCAAAAGAGCATCTTTTCAAAATTGCGCTCCACCTGGATCATGCCGTAGAGCTCGAAGTCACTGACAGGGCCGGTGAATCGGATCTCACCGTAACCCTATCGGCAGCCTCTTCACGGCGCTCCACATAAACATTTGTGGAACTCGCTGCAGCTTTCGATGTTGTCGTTGGCGGACGCAACACCGGTCGCAGACCCAAGTCTGCTGCGGCTTTGGCTGGTTGAACTCCTCGTTCTGCTCGAAGTTCACCAGTCATACGCAACATATGGGACAACGTCGCCCTCTGACCAGGGTTTCCCATCATCTGCTGTTGTGGTGGCTGCAGACTGCCACCTTGATCACCACCATATCCTGCCGGACCTTGTGGTCTTTGCTGCATCGGCGCAGCCATTGGTGGTTGCCCTTGTAGAGGTCCAGGCACATAGTTCGGAGCTGCCCTCGCCATCGCCTTGGCCGGAGGTGGACCCATTGGAGGTGGTCCCGCTCTCATTTGAGGTGGTGGGCCCGCTGGTGGTGGACCTGGCATTGCATGTTGTGCTGGAACTGCTGGTGGTTTGGCCATGCGGTTCATCCACTCCTGCATGTTCTGTCGTTGAAACCAAGCCTGAGGTGGCGGTTTCTTTCCAGGTTGAACCATCCCGTGCTCAAACGGAACCCCTGGGTCAGCCTCCTCCTCTGTGCTTTCTCTGGTCAGCCCATTCTTCGGCACAGCCACCACATTTCCTTGGAGCGCAAGCGAATGCGTCACCCCAGGAACCACTGGCCGGCGAAGTATCAAGCCCACCTGCGCGAAGTCCATCTCCACCTGCAAGCCATTGAGCACACCATATCTGTAGGTCTGCATGGATCCAACCCAACTGGTCTGATCCCACTGGACCCAACGTCCATACGTCAAAGGAATGGTCTGGCCCTGCATCAGCGCTGTCATCACCTGTTGTACATGCTGCGCTGGCGGTGCTGATGCCATGCCAAAACTTGCCTTTACCCGCATCTGTTGCCCCAAACTTCCTGGGACCATCGGCGCCATCTCATGCTCCGGGTCGTTGCGCACCACCCTTGAAGGGCGCGCATGTCTAGCCTCTGCGTCCTGCTCCACATTGACCTCTTCTTCAACATTCTCTGGCTCTGCGTTGACCTCTTCCTCAACATTCGCTGGGTCACCCGCAGTGGTCGAAGTGATTGCCACCTCGGTTGCTGTGGTAGCTGTTGATGGGTCTGTTGCAGGCCCTTCGGCTCCACCATCATCACCTCCACCATCATCGCCATCACCCTCGTCCTCTTCAGGGATGACCTCCATGTCATTCTCAGAGGCCTCTTCCTCCGCAGTCTCGCTGCCATCTTCATGCAAACCATCTGCCACAGGCTCCAAGGCTTCACTGCCCTTTGCCTTGCCCTTCGCTGCGTAGTGGGCCTGCAGCTCGCCAGCAGTGGCCGGTTTGCCCTTTCCAAGTCGTGCGACAGAGGTGCGACTTCTGCCGCTGCTCTTGCCAGCTTGGCCTGGGGTGGTGCCGCTTTCCGTCATCTCCTGAACATCCGCGGTGTAGTCCACCGCAGCTGTAGCTGCCTCCACCGCCAGAGCCACCTCATTGGAGTCCTCGCTGGTGACATTCACCTGGTCGGCTGTGCGCAACGCCTGGACCGCCTTTGCATTGGCCGTCGCCAGGAGGATGCTGCGCCTCTGCTCAGCCGGTGTGTCGCCACGCCCCATCAGCACTGGAGCTGCCTGCGCTGAGCCTTTTCCTCCTTGGTCATGTGTGAAGAGCTGGCGGGGTCGACAGCCCTTGGCGAAGATCCTTTGCCAGGACAGGTTTGGACTGAGCGCCCCATGGATGATCGTTGACCCATCCTTGCCAGTCTCCACGTCCTGCTTGGTGCCTCTGCCACGTCCCCGAAACCAGTATCCAGGGGGTCGCGCCCAAGCCATTCTTTGCCTCTTGACGTCCAGGGTTGTGCATGTCCTGCGTGGACGTTCTTCTTCATCTTCATCTTCATCATCCGCTGGAGGGTCCGGCCCATTGTCTCGTTCTGGTTCACGTCGATTTCGACGATCTCGGCCAGGATCATCTCCATCTCCACCTGGTGGGGGCATAGCCATTGCACCGTGCTTGCCCTCCAACTGCACTTGCCTTTCAGTCTGTGGGGGCTGCTCCTCATCCACAGCCTCTGAAACCAACTCATAGCTCCCATCAGACTGCGTTTCATCCACCTGCTGTGCTGGTGGTCTTGGAGGTCGCTCTTGTGGTTCTGGTTCTCGAAGACGTGGATCGTAGTTGCGGATCGGCACGTGCTCAAACCCAAAGCGACTGCCCCTCATCACTCTTGTTCCCATTGCTGCTTGTCCACGTTGTTGAACTGGTCCAAGCTGTTGGGGTTCTGTTCCAGCCCAAATGGCTGAGGTTGTAGGGCTCATCATTGCTACCCTACCACGTTCAGACACCTTGCCAGTGCCCTTTCCTTTTTGGTCAGGCTGACCATCCATCTGGCCTTGTTGGCCCTTGTAGTGGCCTCCTTGGCCTTTTCCACAGCCATGCTGGCCATCATCTTGGCCATTGTGGCCTTTTCCCTTGGTTGCCCTCGAAGCCGGCAGTGAAGAAGTTTCTGTTGCCGAACTCCCTGACGACCTCGCCGTGCTCTCCATGGCGTGTCGCCCGGCACCCAAAACCTCAGTTGGCGGCTCGAGCCCAAGGTCCTCAACAGAGAAGTCCTCAATCGGATCTCCTTCAAGTCCATGCCATTGCTCAGCACGACCAACCAAGTTGCAGTTGAAACCATGCCCATCCCCTTGGCGCCTCTTCGAAAGACCTCGTTGTTGACGTCTCTTCCCATGGCTGACTTTGAGCGCCCGAAGTTGCGGCCCGTGGCAGCCCGAAGGGCAGTTGTCAAGGTTTTGAGATGATCTTTGTGGGGAGGAAACTTGATCCCTTTGAGGATAGTACTCAGCACTAGGACTACGCTCCATGTTTGAAACCCTAAAGTTTCTTTTCCCCTCCACATCGATCATCCCTCTTGGGGAAGGTTGCATGGCCTCCTTTTGGCTCTTGTTGGGCGGTTCATTTTCCCTGCCCTCTTCTTGCATGGTGGGTTCATTTGGGGCCCTCACCATGGTTTTCATCAACCTACGGGGTGGTTCATCTTCCCTACCCTCATGTCTCAACGCCGGTTCATTTGGTGCCCTGACGTTGGCCTCTTCCATGTCAGTTGGTTCATTTTCCCTAACTGACCATGGTGGGGAAGGTTCATTTTCCCTTTCCCTCTTTTTCATCATCCAACATGCAGCAACGATGAGGCCCAGACCAGTTTCTTGACACTGAGAGTCATCTGTCTCCATCAGCGTCTGGCCAGTTGAGAGAAGCCTCACTACTATCTCTTCTTCCGCTCTCAACTCATCTTCTGCACGTCGTGGATCATTGAGATCGTCCAGGTAGATGGAGTCCACAAAGTTGTCCATCTTTGGTCCTTGAAGCGGTTTCGTCGCTCCATCAGCTGGAAGCACCAAACCACTGACATGCCTCGCACACCATCGCGAGAGCTCATCCTGAAACGCTTCTCGAAGTCGAGCATACCTGATCCTCAGATGTCTTGTTCTCCAACTACCTGTGTCATTGGTGCACAAGTGAAGTGCACTTTTGGAATCGCAGTTGAGGGTCTTGTTGATGTCCCCAACGCCCATCACCTCCAGGAGTGCTGCAAGGCTTTCTCCACACTGGAAACCTTCTCCACAGCTCACCAGTTCGCTTTCGGCTGTTGAAGTGGTAACAAACGGCTGTCTGCCACTTGCCCATGCGATGGGAGAACCCCCAACACATAGTATCACCCCAGTCACCGACTTGTAGTTCTCATGCTCCAGGGCGTGCGAAGCATCCACAAACACCTCCAAGTTGTTGATCGACACCTGCGTGGCCAGCTCATCATTGCGACCATACGGTTTTTGTGCTGAGGTCTTCATGTAGTGCAAACCCTTTGAACTCGTTGCACTCAAATACCTCAGTAACTCATCTCCAAGCTTGACCACATGTCTTGCTCGTCGGTGCGCAAGACGTGCCATGACACCAACATGATACACCATGTCAGGTCGTGTTCGGGTAACCAACCACTGCAGTTCCCCGATGACTTGTTGAGCTTGACGAAGATCTCCCGTTTGCACCTCCTCAGTGTCGTCTTCGCCCAAGTTGGCAAACAAGTTCTTGACTGGTGCCATGCCAGCCTCCATGCCATGTCGTTTCAGGACGTCCTTGAGGTATCCACATTGATGTAGAAAGAACCCGTCCTTGACCTTGGCAATCTCGTATCCACAAAACTTCATTTGGTGGTCTTCAGTGACCATTTCTGGTGGGCTGCATGTCCACCTCCTTTGTACAGCTTCCAACATCGCATTGGCTTGTTCTTGTGGAGCTCCAACTAGAAAGTCATCAACGTAGGTTGCCAAGAAGCCTTGTGAACCTGGCTTCCAAGAGCGAGTCATCTCCACTGGGGTCACCGTCCATAGGTGTAGCTCTTCCGTTTGCACGAGCTTGTACTGTACCCCATCAACGCTCCACCTCAACAGCGGAAGCTCTTGGTCTCTATGCACTGACCAATCTTTCGGAGACTCTACAAGGCCATACAAAGCTCCCTGCACTGACCACCACTCGCCTTGTTGTGCCAGACCAAGCTCTACCAGTAGCCTTGGTGGCTGCACCAGTGTTGTTCTGGTCTTGACTGACCTCTTTGGCGCTTGTAAGAATGCTGCTTTGACGTCAATGGACTTGAGGCACCATTCGCGTTCTGCAGCCAACTTCACCAAAAGTCGAATTGCTATCCCGTCCACTCCTCCAGCAGCCACATCTGAGTCTGCATCAAGTGGATCACCATGAACAAAATTTCCGCAAGCAACTATTCTGGCTCGTCTTCTTCCAAGTGGTGCTTTTCTTGTCGCCACCAACTTGCCAGGTATTTTCTCAAGGGCCATCCCTGAGCTCTCCAAGGATGCCACTTCTTCCTTGCTCATCTTGATGATGGTGTTGGTAGACAGTAGGTTGTCTATCTCCTCCTTGATGGCCGGCTTCCACTTGTCTGCCTCTGCACGAACCTCTTTTGCCGCCACCGTGTAGGTCTGAAGAACCTTTTCCTCCTCCCCAAGCGCCATCTTGTCGATCTCTTTCGTCAACTGTTGCTGTTGGTTCTGTAGCATCATCAACTGGCTATGGATGCTGTTGGCATATTTTGCCAATTCGCTGACATCTTGATCTTCTTCTGCTTGTGCCAACATGTACCTCTCTTCATTCCAGAGATCGCACATCCCTTTGACCAGATGATTGACTGCCATCTCATCCTTGCATAGTTGTTGTAGTTGATGAACATCTTCATTTTGAGCTTGTCCATCTTGTTGATCTTGTTGATCTTGAACTTCATCATCATCCATCTCTGTCCACTCCCCCCCAGCTGGTACAGCTGGTTCATTACAGAAGTGACACTTGCTAAGTCTGGGCTGTTGCAACCCGCATCCATTGCATTGTTGGTACGCGGAGCTCATCAAACCGCGCACAGCTGGTGGTTGTTTGCCTCGTACTCGTCGTGGTGGTTGTGGTAATGGTGGTAAAGGCCATGGAAGATCTGTTGCATGTTCTTCCATCTCTTGTAATTCCACCTCCATTGTACCATCCACCAATCGTTGCATGTCCTCAAACTCCAAGTCCTCCCCCGGTCCCGGTGCATCATCTTCAAGGATGCTCGGTTCATACCCAGGGCTTTCAGGAAGTTGCTCATGAAGTTGTTCTCCATCTGGTTGTTGACCATCATCTGGTAGTGGAGCTTGTCCAGGATTGAGATCTTGAAGATTGTCCATCTCAGCTGACTTGGTTGGCACCGACACCACTGTAGTGCGAAAACCATTGCCACGTTCATCCACCACCCAGTACCCGCCTGATGTTGGTGACATGTCCGCCGAAGGACCAAGAATCCTCACACGTTGCTTCGGATACTTCAGAGGAACTCCTCTGTTGGCCCATGTCTTTTTGCGAACCACACCCCAAACACCAAAAGGTAGTAGAGCTGGTAGCTGAAGTCCAAGCACTGAGAGTTGTCTTCGGCTTCTTTGTTCAGCTGCTTGTCTCAACGCTAATGGCCAGAAACTCACATCCAAGCCTGATGACTGCAACAACGTTCTTGTCACATTCTTGAGAATTTGGATCTCGATCTCCGCAGTTGAGTTCTGAGTGGGTTCATCTCCTGGAGAAACTCGAACTTCCAGATTTCTTGCTGATGCCCATGTTCGAAATCGTTGTGACACAAGTTCTTTGGCGCGGTCAACTCTCACCCTGTAGATTGGCACTTGAAGGGCTCGAAATCTGGTGTAGAGAGAAGCCACTGCATTGATTATTGTTGTTTCACGTCGATCACTCACAGGAACAGCAAAAGTGATGGGTTTGACATTGACATCCTGAAGTTCTGCCATCTTATTTTGGAACGCCTGCTTTGCCACGTCCTCCGCATTCACATCCACCTCTGGCGGATTCTTCTCCAAAACTTGCAAAGGAACTTCAGGCAATGGACATGACTCCAGTTGTTTGACAAGCTCATCATCCTGAGCTCCCCCGTCTCTGCAATCTTGTACATGAACATCACCACGTTGAACTCCATTTTGAGGAACTTCAACAACTTCAACTTGTGCTCCCCCCTTCGAGGAATCTGGAGCTCCCCCCTTCGAGGGATCTGAGGCTTGAACATCATACTTCTCCTCCACCTTCTTGGGACGGCCCGGTCCACGAATCACATCCTCCACCTCCTTGAACGGATCTGGGTCCAAAGTCACCTCCGGAAGCAAAGCCTCAAGGTCAGGAAAACCTTCTGGCCGTGGTTTCGGCTTCCAACCCTCCACCAACGCACCAATCTCTGCTAACCATGGGACCTTGACAGTGGCCACCATGAAGTATCTTGCTTTTGCTCTTCCTTGATCTGGTGCTCGTTCAAAAGGTCCTGCCAAATCCACACTCATTTCATAAGTGGATTGAAACTTCTGCCTCCGTCGTGGTCGATCTCGTCCCGCTCCAACTTGACATTGAAGACAGTCCTTCCTGTAAGGAATGTGATCCGACATGAGGTGCAAGTACCATGATTCCTCCTCCGTCAGGTTCAACGCTCGCAGTTGTGGTAGTGGAATTGCGTGGATCTCCCTGATCATCAGGTCCTTCAAAGTTGGAGCCCATGCTGCTGTTGACTTGGACAACTCCATAGCCCTTGACAAACTGTCTGGCCATGCTGCATACTTAGTGTCATCCTTCAGGCCATCCAGCGCCTTGATGACTTCCATATTGCTCCACAAACATGTTGGTTTTCGTCGTTGATGTCCAAGAGCTCCTTGATCCACTGTCAACCTTTTCAATCCCACCGCCTTTTCCAGCACTGACTTCACCTCGGGCCACACAGTGAAAGAGGCATATTCAACTTCGTCTTGCCTGTACGTCATTGGATCCTCTGGGGTCTCCACTACGGCCTTGACGTCAGGGTTGTAGAGCTTGGCCTCATACATCAAGAGCAGTGTTCTCAGCCAGAGCTGGCTGTCAGCGTCTGCCAACTGTTGCTCCATCATCGTGTTGGTATCCAGGCCAAACCTCTGCAAACCATGTCTCGATCTCACAGGCCGCGGTCCTCCATCAGACCGGTAACGTGCAGCTGATACTGTTCTGCACGGTGGGCCAGCGAGTACTGCAACCACTCGACCCGACCTCACAAACTGCAATAAAAAGTGCCAAACTGCTGAATCCAAAAGATCTTGTCCTCGAAGTAGATCCACATTCACCACTTCGATGTCGTGTGGCATTCTCTTTGACCACCACGCTTGATCTGGACCTGAAAACAAATTCAGCACAATGCCCTTGGCCTTCTTGAAGCGTCGCCGTTGATGGCGATTCCATGGCAATCGAACCTCATCACCAGCTTTACTCACCATAGGTTGCAACAACTCCACAGGTGTCTCAGGAAACAACTTGTTGAGCTTGTCGGCCATGTCCTTGTCTTCCTGCTTCCAACCTGTGACTTCCAAACTTCGCAACATTAACTGCTTGTTCTTCTCAGCGGTTTCCAGCTCTCGAATGAGCTTCATCCCCACATCATTGGTCACGTAGGGACAATTGTCACGAACTGTGACTTTCACTTCACCCAGCTTGCCATGTGTGAGAGCGCACCCATCGCGATGCCACCTCATCTTGCATCCATGCTGAGTCAACATTCCCAAAGGCACAATTGGCTGCAGATCATCCTTTGTCAACAACGATCTGCTCATCTTTGACATCCTCAGCTGTGTTTTTCCAGTTGCCGTTTGTACCTCTGTTGGGATCGCCTGCATCCACTCAGTCTCATCATAGGGTCCTCTAAGGAT
>CAMXCT020004871.1:0-27242 GCA_947184155.2 Cladocopium goreaui | reverse complement strand
GGGTTCCGCTGGCGTCCCTGGGTCTCCGCCCTTTTGCGTGGCAGGCGTGGGACAATGTGCACTGTCAAGGGGTCGGATGTACGCCCCGGGGTTTCGCTGGCGTCCCTGGGTCTCCGCCTCTTTTGCGTGCAGGCGTGGGACAATGTGCACTGTCTGTCAAGGGGTCGGATGTACGCCCCGGGGTTCCGCTGGCGTCCCTGGGTCTCCGCCTCTTTTGCGTGGCAGGCGTGGGACAATGTGCATTGCCAAGCCTATTTTGCGTGGCAGGCGTGGGACAATGTGCACTGTCAAGGCGTCGGATGTACGCCCCGGGGTTCCGCTGGCGTCCCTGGGTCTCCGCCTCTTTTGCGTGGCAGGCGTGGGACAATGTGCACTGTCAAGGGGTCGGATGAGACGCCTCCGGGGTGTCCGCTGGCGCCCGGGGTCTCCGCCGCTTTTGAGTTGGCTAGAGGCGTGGGACAATGTGCAACTGCCCAAGGCGAGGCGGATGGAAGAAACGGGGTGGTGGCGGGGGGGTTTTCGGTGTAGGTCCGCTGGCGTACCTGGGTCTCCGCCTCTTTTGCGTGGCAGGCGTGGGACAATATGCACTGTCAAGGGGTCGGATGTACGCCCCGGGGTTCCGCTGGCGTCCCTGGGTCTCCGCCTCTTTTGCGTGGCAGGCGTGGGACAATATGCACTGCCAAGGGGTCGGATGTACGCCCCGGGGTTCCGCTGGCGTCCCTGGGTCTCCGCCGCTTTTGCGTGGCAGGCGTGGGACAATGTGCACTGCCAAGGGTTGGATGTACGCCCTCACTCACTCACTGACTGACTGACTGACTGAGTGACTGACTCACTGACTCACTGACTCACTCACTCACTCACTCACTGACTGACTGACCGACTGACTCACTGACGCACTCACTCACTCACTCACTCACTCACTCACTCACTCACTCACTCACTCACTCACTCACTCACTCGCTCCCTCGCTCCCTCGCTCCCTCGCTCCCTCGCTCCCTCGCTCCCTCGCTCCCTCGCTCCCTCGCTCCCTCGCTCACCCACTCACTCACTTCACTTCACTTCACTTCACTTCGCTTCGCTTCGCTTCGCTTCGCTTCACTTCACTTCACTTCACTTCACTCACTTCACTCACTTCACTCACTTCACTCACTCTCACATCCCTCACTCACACACACCACACTCACATCACTCACTCACACTCTCACTCACTCACTGTACATGAACATACATACATACATACACACAAACTCACCCACCATCACCGCTCCATCACTCTTATACTTCCTCTTCCCTTCTTGCTCTTCTATGGTCAGTCTAAGTCTAAAGAAGTTGGTAACATGTGGGGTTATCCGGTCCTTTAATTAATGGAGATCATGGTGCATACAGTATCCCATTTTCAAGGGAATCCAAACATAGTGTTAGTATGTGTTGGTTGTATGTTGTATATACAATGTGTATATATATATATATATATGTATATACATGTATGTATGTATATATATATATACATTTATATATAATTAGATATATTTAAATAATTATAAATATAAGTGCATATATATATATAAATGTATAGAATTATATATATATATATATATATATTAATCTATCTATCCATTCAATCATTCTATCTGATCCGGTGAATATTCCCACTTAAACGCTTTTAAATCATTTTTTTTTGGCCACCCAAGGCTTCCCCTGTTCCACAATTCCATCAGGGCGCAGGATTCAGCGCCATCTGCGCCAGCTCCTGCAGAGTGGCCGCAGACCTGATCAGCAGGGCATTGAGCATTCTTTGATGTAGACATTAGAGTATCTTGATTATCAATAGCATATAAATTGTATATATATGTGATATTACATATATATATGCTATATATATATATATATGAATTATGTGATTTATATCTTAATACTCACTGATATACATGATGTATCATTCTGCACTCGTTCACTATTTATATGTAAATGTATATGAATATGATCAATAATGATACTAATCATTATCATGTATTGAAGTGTGTAGCTATAGGGTTACCTGGAACTACTCCGGGATAGGGGCCCAGAGCCAGGGCATATCTGGCCGGACGTATCTCCAAGAACTCCTGGGAGAAATAGCGAAACAACAGCACATGTGTTTTTTTTTACTAATGTGTGTGAGTTTATCCAACCCGTATTAACTGCAGTTATATTCACCATAAACCGAGAACCAAACGAACAAAACCAGCTTTGCCAAGTTGCGGATTCAGCACACAAATCCTCAGGGCCAAATAATATCAGATATAACATGATATAACTAATACATATGTCATGTAGGATTCTTAATGGATCTTCGATATTCTATGATATCGTCAACCTCTAACATACCTAGTACAATACAAGTATGGCAAACAAATTCATGTTTTACTAAAATCATGATAGATACATATATAATATGATACTAAATCAAATTTATATATAATTTAATATATATGTATATATAACATAATATATATAATATAATATATATATATAAAATATAATATATATATATATATATATATCTAATATAATATATATATATATATCTTATATATATATATCTTATATATATATCTTATATTATATATATTGATACTTTCTGCATCACCCCTGGAGCAATCTTGGCCGCCCAACGAGGTCAGCACCTGAAAGTTCACTGTAACGCCGCTGCTGAGTTGCCTGGTGACTGTGAAGAAGAACGGTGGTCAAGTCCATGGTGAAAGGCTACATATAGGGGCTGGAAATATCGGCAGTTTTTTATTGGAATATAAACAATCCAAAAAACAAGACCTAAAACTTATCAGAAGGCGCTTCTTGGTCCTGTTTTTTTCCATCCCACATCTAGAGACTCTTCAAACCTTCAAGGTCATCCCATGAATATCCCCAGATATATATTCCGGATTATCCGTCCCCATGTTGATGCTTTTATCGCCATTATCATTACATGGGGATATTTATTGATAATGATATATATATATATATCATATATATATATATCATATTATATATACACATAATATCCCATTTATATCTGCGTTTATCCCATTGAATATCCCCATGGTTATTACCAAATGCGAACATTCCACCTCTTCCATCCCATTCTCCGCCTGGTTTCCAGGCGTCGACCACTCACCGTGGCCGTCACGTTCGACACGCTGAGGCTTAGCAACGTGGCCAGAGCGCCACGCCTTGGGAAAACGGCCAGAAATCGGGGATTTGACGACCATGAAGCATAGAAAAAGATGTGGAAAACCTATAAATCTATGGAAAACCAATGGAAAATCTATGGTTTTCCTGACATAAACGATTTACAAAGTGGTGGGTTTTCGAATTTCCATACAGCACTCATCGTACTCATCCATACCTTACGTTCATTGTTGATTCAGAATAACAATAGTCTTGGCAAATAAACCCAATTGTGTTTTTTGGAAATTCCAATCTTGTTACTTCAAGTCCTTTGAGGTTATTGAGTGATTGACTGTAGCGTATCACAATCCTTAGTTGATTCTACTGAATCCCAGTCCCCCCAAGAACTACTCCCTTCTCATTTTGATTATAACCGATGCTCTCTTTATACAGGTCCACATGCTTGCCGATCCTCATCCCTTGATGGTTCCAAGCAAACCCCTACGCAGTATATAATACTATTCTCCCAATGTCATATTCCCATTCATATCACAATTTGCCATGGTGAAATCAATAGAAAACCCCATTCAGATCCCATTAAGATCTCAAAAAATACTCCTGTTGTCCTCCATAATCGGAAAAAACCCATAAAATTCGCATGAAATACCATCTAATTAACATTCTAAAGATCCCAGTAAAACCTATGTTTCATCGTTCAACCCCCATTCAGATCCCATTAGATCACCTGTATATCCCCATGAAATCCCGATCCCCCCTTCAAATCTCCATGAAAATCACCATCAAATCTCGTGAATTCATCATGCATTCTAGCCAGAGTCGAGGTCGATGCAAGTGGACGCGCTTCCCAGTGACAACTTCCTTTTTTGGCGGAACTGCTCCTCCAAATCCTCGAGCTTTCGCTTCAAGAATCCCACTCGTTGATGGGATCCTTCCAGTGCAACAACACGGTTGTGAACCTCGACAACCGCTCTTCTGGTTTCCAAGTGCTGCTGCTTCAGTTTTGTGTGCTTCTGCTTCAGATCGCCATGGTCGCGATCCAGGCGCGCAACTGCAAACGGCTTGCTCTCTTCCCAAGGCCTTTGTTGCACAGAGTCTGCCTTTGCCATCGTCTGGCGAATCAGGTTGAGGTCTTCCTTGATGTCCTGGAAAGAATGTCTGGTTTTCTGTCTTTCCTTTCGTAGTCTGGCTCAGTGCAGGAGCGCGGTGACGACAGTTAGATCCCATTCAGATCCCAAATAGCTGGTTAGTGGATGATGATTCCCCCAAATATGATAACAAATAGGTTTTGACCCATCCCCCTAGGTTTTGTCCCCCGATTTTAGGAAACCCCCACAAAGCTGGAAAAGGTTGGCGATCTTTCAGTGCACCACCATTGTTGCTCCCCATTTCAGGGTGACCATTGTTATTGACACATTCAAATCCCATTAAGATCCCTATATCCCAGTAGATCCCCATAAAACCACCATTTTTCATGGTGAACTACTGGGATCTATTGGGATATACTGGGAATATGTACTTGGGTAACTAGGTTGTTGACTCCGATAAGTCCCCCAAATCCCAACCTGTCCAACCTCCAGTTGCTCCAAGCCACATCGCCAAGCCCACCTCCTCCCCAGAGAACTGCGCCAGCTGGAAGCTGCCCGCCAACAGCGCTGCTGCGCCGCTGGAGCTGCCTGAGACCCAGCAGTGAGTAGTGTCCCAATATCGGAAGCACCAGCAACATGACCCTAAAGGTCTCCCAGATTTTAGTAACTAGACGACGGATGGCCCGAGAGCGTAGAGGAGCAGGGTCTTCTCTTGTTAGTATGGAGACCCCATATTAGAAACAATATATTAAAGATGTGTTATATGCAGTCGAGAAGAGGAAAATTAAGACAAAATAGCAGAAGTGCAAGACAATAGTTTGCATCGCAAACACTTTTACACACAAAAGCTTTTACACACAGACGCTTTTACATACAGACCCTTTTACGCACAGACCCTTTTACACACAAAGCTTTTACCCACAGAAGTTTTTACATACAGAATCTTTTACACACATACGCTTTCACACAGATGCTTTTACACACAGACATTTTTACACAGACACTTTTACACACAAAGTTTCTACCCACAGAAGTTTTTACATACAGAAGCTTTTACACACATACGCTTTTACACAGATGCTTTTACACACAGACACTTTTACACACAGACACTTTTACACACAGACACTTTTAACAAAGAGCCTTTTACACACAGGAGCTTTTACACACAGAAGCATTTACACGCAGACGCTTTTACACACAAAAACTTTTACACACAGTCACACAGAAGCTTTTATACACATAGACGCTTTGACACACAGGCACTTTTACACACAAACACTTATACATACAAACACTTTTACACACAAACTCTTTTACACATAGACGCTTTTACACGCAGAAGCTTTGACACGCAGACGCTTTTCCACACAGAAGCTTTGACACACAAACGCTTTTACACACAAACGGTTTTACACACAAGCGTTTTTACACACAATCGCTTTTACACACAGACGCTTTTACACACAGACGCGTTTACACACAGACCCTTTTACACACAGACACTTTTACACACAGACGGTTTTACACACAAACACTTTGACACACAGACATTTTTGCACACAAAAGCTTTTACACACAGACGCTTGCACACACACACAGTTACACACAAAAGCTTTTACACACAGACGCTTTTACACACTAACACTTTTACACACAAACGCTTTTACAGACAGACGCTTTTACACACAGACTTTTACACACATAGACGCGTTTACATACAGACACTTTTACGCAGAAAAGCTTTTACACACAGACACTCTTACACACAGACGCTTTTACACACAGACGCTTGCACACACACACAGACGCTTTCACACAGAAACGCCTTTACACACAAACACTTTTACACACAGACACTTTTACACACAGACGCTTTTACACACAGACGCTTTTACACACAGACGCGTTTACACACTAACACTTTTACACACAGACGCTTTTACACACAAACACTTTTACACACAGACACCTTTACACACAGACGCTTTTACACACAGACACTTTTACACACAGACGCTTTTACACACAGACGCTTTTACACACAAAATCTTTTACACACAGACGCTTTTACACACTAACACTTTTACACACAGACGCTTTTACACACAGACGCTTTTACACACAGTTACACACAAAAGCTTTTACACATAAAAGCTTTTACACACAAAAGCTTTTACACACTAACACTTTCACACACAGACGCTTTTACACACAGTTACACACAAAAGCTTTTACACACAGACGCTTGCACACACACACAGACGCTTTCACACAGAAACGCCTTTACACACAAACACTTTTACACACAGACACTTTTACACACAGACTTTTACACACATAGACGCGTTTACACACAGACACTTTTACGCAGAAAAGCTTTTACACACAGACGCTTTTACACACTAACACTTTTACACACAGACACCTTTACACACAGACGCTTTTACACACAGACACTTTTACACACAGACGCTTTTACACACAGACGCTTTTACACACAAAACTTTTACACACAGACGCTTTTACACACTAACACTTTTACACACAGACGCTTTTACACACAGACGCTTTTACACACAAAAGCTTTTACACACAAAAGCTTTTACACACAAAAGCTTTTTAACACTTTACACACAGACGCTTTTACACACAGACGTTACACACACACAAGCTTTTACACACAGACGCTTTTACACACTAACACTTTTACACACAGACGCTTTTACACACAGACGCTTTTACACACAGACTTTTACACACATTTTACACACAGACACTTTTACGCAGAAAAGCTTTTACACACAGACGCTTTTACACACTAACACTTTTACACACAGACGCTTTTACACACAGACACGTAAAATCGCAATTTTTCCTCAGTTTTTGACGATCGACCCTCATTTCGTGCCAAAGGGTTGCTCGGGGCCAAGTAAAATCGCAATTTTTCCTAAGTTTTTGACGATCGACCCTCATTTCGTGCGAAAGGGTTGCTCGGGGACAAGTAAACTCGCAATTTTACCTTAGTTTTTGCCGATCGACCCTCATTTCGTGCGAAAAGGTTGCTCCGGCACAAGTAAACTGGCAATTTTACCTCAGTTTTCGCCGATCGACCCTCATTTCGTGCGAAAGGGTTCACGTTTCGTGACTCCCCGCCGGCACCACCCTCGGCCTAAAGAGAGAAAGATAAAGAAGGCGAGAGAGAGAGAAAAGGGAGAGAGAAAGGAGAGAGAGAAAGGAGAGAGGAAAGAGGAGAGAGAGAGAGAGAGAGAAAGAGAAGGTGTGAGTATGTGAAGATAGAGATGTGAAGATGAGCAGATGTGAAGATGAGAAGATGTGAAGATAAGAAGATGTGAAGATGAGCAGATGTGAAGATGAGCAGATGTGAAGATGAGCAGATGTGAAGATGAGAAGAAGTGAAGATGAGATACAGACCCCCACTATTGGAAGAACCCTGCGCTCAGACGCTCTCGGGAAAAATCAAGGTCCGTGCTAAGTAGAAACTTTAGATACGTGATGTTGATGAGATCCAACTGGTTTTCCCCCTGGTCCAATGATTCCCATTACCATTTGAAGTTCAGCATGACAAAAACGGGCTGCACTAGAGTTAGTAGGACTCAGAATCTGCAAATAATATCACACACGAGTAAAAGTCAACTCATATATTGTTTCTTATTTAATGCCTTCAAGCTACAATATACAGCACATATATAATATAGCCAGTATATGAATATATATATATATATATGTGTGTGTTTATATATATATATGTATTACATAATACAAATATATATATATATATGTATTACATAATACATATATATATTACATAATACATATATATATATATTGCATAATATATCTTTTACAATATATATATATATATTTATTTAATAATATAAATTTATATATATATAATAATACACACACATATATATATATATATATACATAAATTACATCATACATATACATATATACATACATACATTACATTACATTACATTACATTACATTACATTACATTACATTACATTACATACATACATACATGCATGCATGCATGCATCCTTACATACATACATACATTACATTACATTACATTACATTACGTTACATTACATCACATTACATACATACATACATACATTATACATACATATATATATAAATACATAAATCACATCTTATATATATAAATTACATCATATATATATATATTACATAATAAATAAATATGTAAATATATCATAATATATATATATTACATAATATATATATATATATTACATAATATATTTATATACATACCAAACATAAATAAATATATATATATATATATATTTATTACATATATATATTACATATCTATATATATATTACATATATATATATATTACATATATATATATATATTACATATATATATATGATTGTATATATATATATTGTTAATATTCCAACCACTTATGAACCACATGTCCATGAGTGATGTCTCTTGTTCCATCTGATGCCACATCAAGCATGGCAACTCGCCGCGCCGCTGTGCCGCTCATCCAGACGGGAGGGCGGGAGGACATCACAGGGTGATCAGGAAGGGAAACGGGGTTTCTCAGGTGTGCACAGTTGATAGGAAAGTCAGGGAACATTCCAACCAATTTTGGGGTAACATTATTCAGTGGATTCACATTGGTAGCGGAGCGCTAAGCTGCCGCAGTAAGCTCCATATCTAGAGGGGTCACTGACAGGGTCAGGAAATCTAGAAATTTTGGGTCCTACAAGCATAGGACTGCACTGTAGGGCCATTGAACTGAGCCATGTCGGAGACTGCGGAAGCAGCAGATCCATCCGCAACTCTGACGTTGCCACCAACGTCACTCCCATGGGGACAGATACCTCGGTTCGATCCGAGCACCACAGACTTGAGGGTCTACAGCACTCAATCTGGCCTGAGGAACATCGAGAGCACCTTGCTCCGAGGGCTGCGCTGATGATCGAAGGGGCCGCCTTTCAGAAGATCACTAGACTGGACGCAACAAAGTTGAGACAGAAGGACGGAGTGAAACACCTCATAGAAGCTCTTGGAGGACAATGGGGAAGAACGGACGTGGAAGATCGATACGATCTGTTTGAAAGAGCCTTGTACATGGTTAGCCAGAAACAGGACGAGACCAATGACAGCTACTTGGCTAGGCACGACATTGCCTTCGAGGACCTCATCTCGAAAGGAGTGTCACTCCAGGACGTACGGGCTTACGTCTTGGTCCGTCAGTCAACGTTGAGTCCGGAGGACCGCAAGAAGATCATCATGGACAATGGAGGCCAGTTGACATACGATCTGGCTCGACGAAGTATGAGATTGTTGGGTTCCAGGTTCTTTCAGGACCTCCAGGGCAGCCGAAACCCACAGGTGAAAAAGACCTATGAGGCCTACACCATGGAAGAGGAGGAATCAATCCATCATACAGCAATTGATGGAGAGCAGGGAGATTTCGATGAAGAACAGACCTTTCAGGTCTTGGCCGATCAGGGTGACGAGGACGCGACGTTTGTCCTGGACTTCGAGGACCAGATTGTGGAGACCATCCAAGAGAGTGCCAGCCTGGCATCCTGCTTTGTCTCCTATCAGGAGGCCAGAGCTCGAGTCAGAGAACGGGCAAGAGCACGTGGTTTCTGGCCAGTCAAAGGCAAGAACAAGAGCAAGGGATCGAAGAAAGGAAAGGGGCCATTCATGGGGAACCAGAGCATAGGATCCGCCGGGGCTCGGCGACGTTCATTAGCCGACAGGATCGCCAACAGCACCTGTAGGCTGTGTGGATTGCCGGGTCACTGGAAGAGGGAATGCCCTCAGAGACCTGAGGCACAGTCGAAGTCAGAGACGATCAACATGACCGTTGAGCCCTATGAGATGGAGGATGCGGCCGTTCAGGAGGTTGTTGACACCTTGCCCGAGACTGCGGAGAAGTACCAGGAGATTAGGAAGAAAACAGGACGGTCACCAGTGTTTGAAATTTTTGGTAATCAAAATGGGAACATGTGCCATGATTGCTTCGGATGTGAAGTAGTGAATCAGGTTGGTAACGGTGAGTTTGATCCCATGTTTTCTGAAAATCTTCACAACCGTCTCATGGCATGTTGTAGGAAGCATGGAATTGACGTGATGGCCAAGTGCAAGTCCGAGATCATGTCACCTCGGATGACACCCACTCATGAGACGGGCCTGAATCCGGTCATGTCTCATTCACTCACGAGTGATGACCCAGCCGCAGTTTTCCAAATTGAAGAGGATGTGCATGAAGCCATAATTGACACTGGAGCAAGTAGAGCAGTGATAGGTCATGAGAGGCTCAGTGGCCTAGTGAAGTCCTGTGGAGTTCATGGTCGTGTTTTCACATCACCTTCCAGTGTCACGTTTCGCTTCGGAAATTCAGGGATCCTCAAGAGCACTTTTGCTGTGTTTTTTCCCAGGAAAACGGGTGGTTGGATCAGAGTGGAAGTTGTGCCAGGTCGGACTCCCTTTCTACTATCAAACTCAGTGTTGAAAGCTCTTAGGGCAGTGATAGACACAGAGAATAGGAGCATGTGGTTCAAGGGTCACAACCAAAGCATTCCTCTGGGTACATGTCGGAAAAATCTCATGAGTGTTGATTTCTCACGAATCTTGAACTTGGAAAATCATGGTCATGAGGGTTCACGCATGCATGAAATACATGTCGCAAACATGGATGAACGAAGGGTAAATGCTGAGAGTGAATGTTGCGGATATCAGGGACCCCAAAACCCCAAAGTTGAGAAACCAAATACTGTGGATAACCCAGGAAACCCAATAAAGGATGTACATTGGGAAGAACCTCAAGGGAATGATAAATCAGTTGACAATCAAAATCCCAAAGTGATGTCCGAAGACGATGTACAGAAAGAAGGGGCTCCAGACACCACCGGTCATGTGAAAACACATGTGAACCATGAGATGGATGGAGCCAATTGCCCTCAAGCCCGTCATTTTTGTCGCAAAGAACCAATTGAGCAGAACAGCCATGACAAACAAGGGGTACCTCGACGACCCGTTGACAATCAGCGTGGACCCGGAACTCAGGGGCAACAGCCAGTACCAGGAGAACATCAAGGGGCCGATTCAACGACCACCCGGTGTAGAGACTCTGCGCCCATCGTGATCCCGTCTGGCAAACATGCCGGACAGAGCTTCGCGGAGGCACACTCAGACATGTGTTATGTGCATCAGGTCTGGAACCGGAAAGCCGTGTCTCCGTGACTTCGAAGTTTCCAGATGTACTGCAGGATGCGACAACATGCAGCCCCAACCTCCGAGGAGATCTTCGACAAGGTCGAGAAAGAGCCACAGAAGACAGCTGCAGCAATGGCAGCACCCAAGGGGATGATCAAGATCAACGAATCGAAGATGAGCCCACCAGCACAGAACAGCGAGTGGACGAAGATCGAATCGAGCGCTGCGGTCAGCAGCGAGACCAACCGGAAGCCGAAGAGAGGCAGTGCAACGGGATCAACAACAGGGATGGAGACCGAGATCAACCATCAACGTGTCCAGGAGCTCAAGACACAGATCGCAATCCTGGAAAGGCAACTGGCCATCGAAACACAGGTGCCAGAGACCGAACCCGAGAAGAAGCCCAGTTATCGAGCAAACTGCCCAGTATATCATGAATGACCAACCTCCGACATTGATGACCAGTGTCCAGGAACAGTCGATCCATGATGCCATCAATCAAAAGATTTCAGAGGTTACAGGCGGATTGTCTCGCCTCGACTGTCATGCTGATGGTTTAAAAGGGAAAGACTGGACAATGGTCAATGAATCCGTACGGGAATCCCAGCAAAGTCGGCCTCTGGACCTCCTAGAAGTTTACTGTGGACCCAATTCCCAAATTACTCAACAGGTGTTAAGACTTGGGGGAGTGGCAAAGAGATTCACCATTAATGATGGGGACTTGGGAACAACGGAGGGTGTCCAGAAACTTTGGCTGTGGATCCAATTGTATGAACCTCGACATATTTGGTTGGCACCAGAGTGCAAGCTATACGGGAAGTTCTCTAACCTTAATATGTCCCGAAGTCTTCAGGATCATGACAGGGTGGTTCAACGTAGAAGGGATAATCGTGGTCATCTAACCCTTTGCAATGAGATCTACCGTCATCAAGTATCCCTGAAAAGGCATGTGCACCTGGAACAACCAAGTGAATCATGTATGACTAGCCAACCGGAATTGCAAGAACTGGTGTCGGGAACATTCCGTTCATGCTTTGACATGTGTCGACTTGGAAAACTTCGACTCCCTCATCAACAAAAATACCTTCGAAAGGGAACCAAGGTCCATACTTCAAGTGGTTATGTTCATTACCATTTGCATGACAAACGGTGTTTGGATGACCATGAGCATGAGACCATACAAGGAAGTGTGAAAACTAGGGAGGGTCGCCAAAATGTATCAGCATATGCTGCCGCATACACACCTGTGTTTGGAGCATACATGGCACGTGTCATACTGGAGGAATGTGAACTGAAAGAAGACCCTGTTGATATTTTTGCTGTCAGCAGGGAAGCCGACAAACCCGAAATGGCACCATCCGAAGAGCCGTGTCCAAAGAGACAACGGCATGGAATTAAAGGGCCACCGCGACCTGCAGACTTGGAATATGATGCCCAGGGCTACGGAAAAAGCCCCACGTGGGGCCAAGTTGTACGTAGGTGCAACAGTGTTGTTCCACGGGTAGGTAGTCACCCAATTCGACCTGGGGATCCTCTGTTTCAGCTGTTTCAACTGATGGTACCTGAATTGGAACTCAAGTTGATCATGTTGTGCCGAGGCACAGAACGATTTAGAATTCCTGGTAGCCTTGCCCAAGGGGAAGAAATGCCATGGAGGCGTACCATTCTGGTTGATCGTGGGACTGGGGAAATCATTGATAAGGGCCCCCCCGAAAACTGGAAGGCATTGCCAAAACTTCAACAAACCCGAAGGGCAGGGTCAGCACGTGTCTCAATCACTTGCTTTGGAGTCTTGAGGTCATCAGCTTCAGGAATACAACGTTGGGAACCCTCAAACCCCGAATCCGTAGGTGGTGAGGAGTCAGTGGGTAGTGGGGATCCTCGTCAATCGTTTGGGGGTGAGCATGCCTCAGGGGTACAGGGTTCTCAAATGGAATCTTCGGAAGATCAACAAGGGGCTGAGATTCAGGGTTGGCCCCCAAGCGTTGTCCCTCAAAGTGGTCCCCATTTTGAAGCACTTGATAATGACCAAAAAGCTGATCTCCGAAGGTTGCATGCAAATCTGGGGCACCCATCTCCTGACAAGCTGAGTAGACTTCTTCAAGACCAGGGCGCCAGTGATGAAGTAATTAAGGCAGCCAGAGATTTCCAGTGTGACTCTTGTATAGAGAATCAAACCAAACCAAAACTACCGAGTCCTGCCACAATCCATTCTCCAAAAGATTTCAATGACTGTGTTGGGGGAGATGGTGCCTACTGGGTAAATGGACGGGGTCGTCGTTTTCATTTCATGCATTTCATAGATGAGGCAACACTGTTCCACTTAGGGGCACCAAGTGGTAGAGCGGTAGATGACCAAATCGAAACCTTTGAAAACATCTGGCTGCACTGGGCTGGACCATGTAAAGAATTGTATCTTGATCCAGCACTAAGATGAGCGCTTTAAGTTAGGTTAGGTTATAAGAGGTTAGGCATAGGTTATAACCTGTTATAACCTGTTATAACCTAGGTTTAAATTGTTATATCCTAGGCTAAGTTTGGTTAACGTATGATAACCTACAAATACCTTCTAAGCCAGGGACCTTCTTTTTTTAGGGTATTCAAAAATCACCGGGTTATTATAAAAAAAACCAGGTTTCTTGAAAACAGGATCTCACACAATGATGAAGTAGATAACAAAATCTGGCACATCCCTAACATGCATCTCATCGGACCTTTTCTCTTTTCCTCCAGGATCACCTAAGCAGTCCAGCTTCCCTCCATTCAATGAGAGCCGCTGCTAAATATCGAGACAAAGTGCGGGTCATTACAGTTCTGATCGAAACGCGTCTGGAAAGTCTAGAGACTCTTCCCACCAAGTCCTCATCTTGTTGGCATCCACAAGTCATTACGTTGAATGCCATGTTGTGCTCACGGGCAGACCATTCAATCTCCAAAAGTAGATGGTGCATGTAATGTAGCTTGGGATACAGCGGATACAAAAGTGGCATCCCCGCATCGTAAGCAGACCTTGCAAGTCTCGCATACGAGTCCAAAAAAACAAGGCCACAGTCAGCCACATAGAAACTTTCTTCACGCGTGAGAAATGATGTTGAGCCATAAAGCATCGTAAACATTTGATTCAGCTTCTCAACGCCGCGCTTCGCAAGCACCAAACGACCAGCCGCATCAGGCGCCAAAGTATCAATCAAGGAAGGTATCCATTTGCAAATACCACTTGGTTTTTTTCTCTTTGCTGGATCCTTTGCAGTTCGCTTTGTGGCAGTGTTGAAGGTACGGTTCAACCCTCCAGCTTTTGCTAGATAAGGTAGGTCACCCTTCAGGCCGATGATTGCTACCCAAAACCGCTCTCCAGTATAAGGGTTCACCACTCCATGATCATAAAGTTCCCGAAGTTCTTTTGCCAAAACCTCCATAGCATCATGAAAAACTGCATTGTTGCTTTCGTACAACGACTTGGGAATAACAAAAGATACCAGTCTGGAACCAAAGGTGTGGCCTGCGTAGTTCACCAGAGGCGTTGGCAAACCATCCGCAGAGAGTTTTTGTCTTTTGGGGCTGAACCCGTATCCCAAGGCAGATTGGATAGAGGTCACCATTAAGCCAGACTTCTTGAGAGTTCGACCCTCGTCACCGTGTAGGTAGCAAGCAACTGTGCGACTATAGTCCACCCCAGGTTTCGAAAACAACTCAAAGTGTGGATAAAGCTTTTGATAATTCGACCAAAATGTTTTCCACAGCGGCCCTGCCAAATGCATTTCATCCGCCCTGACTCCAGCTAGATGATGCCAAACACCCTGACGCAGGATAAACTGAAACCAATCCTTTGGCGATATCCATGGAACTGTTTGGCCCTGGACCGTCATATCACTGACAGGGACATCCAATGCACTCCCTTGCTTGGAAATGACTTGGTGCACACCCCTTTCAGAATGATCCAAAGGAATTTGGGACCAACTTAGAATCCCGGATTGTCTTGCCCTCCCTTCACCGATCTCTTCAGTGACGGCCCGGGCAGTGCGAATCTGTGAAGTACAACTGGCCTCAGAGAAACAGGAAGTATATAAAAATCAACAGTTTCTGTGTAGGAGTGCGTACTTGGGATCAACCTTGCACACCCGGTGATTTTTGGATACTCAAAAAATATATTTGGAGAAACCTTGTAAGGAATGAATGTACATGTCTTAAGATAAGAAGGCACGCAACAAAAAAAACATGCAGGGATGCACACATGCAAAGGCAGCTGTGCATTTTTGTTTCCCGGAATTTCTTGATGGCACGAATTGTTCTGTACAAGTTCCAAGTGCAGCAATTGCAGCCTAGAAGGTTGATGCATATATACTGGAAGGTAAAACCAACAAGTACTTGTGCACGATGTGTGCGTGCATACCGTGGATGAGACATTTTTTCGAGGGCTTCCAGCGATGAAGTATATATTCATAATTTCTTTTGCAAGGAAATATTTAAAAAACAAACTTAATTTGTTGGAAAGGTTCCCTTGTTGCAACCATGGCATGCCACACAGCACATCCATCTATAGTTTTCGAATTGGAGGTGGAGTCTGAAAAGATCGATAAACTAAATATGTAAAGAAAGGGCCATCCCCCGAGCTCACGGTATCGCCACCAGTTCTCTCGTTCTTGCAGCCCCGGATGCCTTAGCAAGATCAAGTGTTTCTACATTGGGTTGCACAGCAAGATCCTTTTATTAACAACTGTGTTGCACTATAGCCCCCTTCTGATAGGATCCTCTTAATATGATTAACAAGTATGGTCAGGGGAATATTGGAAATTAAACATCAAGATTGGGTATAAGTATATGGGTATAAGTTTCCAACCTACTTCCGTTACCTCCCACAAAATAGATATCACAAATGATAAGCAGAACATTTTTGGGAATACCATGGCCCATCATGGCCCATCCCCTGGACCAGAGCCATGGCACTGCCAAACTCACGGATGAGCGCTGCTTCGAGAAATGCTGGGGCATGCGGATTTGCAGCTGCAAATAAGATTGTCATGTGCTGGAATTTGTCCACACAATCCTTGTATCCAAATAGTTTGCTATGCCATCGAAAACATGGAGAGTGGGTGAAACCAAATTTAAATGTCACTTTTCCCATCACTTTTCCTGCTGATCTCAAAGTAGACGGCCGAAGCGGACTACATTGAGCCCCCAAAACTTCTACATGCCGAAGAAATCGAGATCCTTCCACTCCACGTATCGTGCACGGCAGCTCGCGAGTTGTTGGTCAATTGCGGCTGTTCGTTCTGGACTTACCATGACCGTCACACAAGGGCACCAGAACTGCAAGACGTCAGAGGTTGGCCTGCAAAGTCGCAGGGGGGGCTCTACCTTCAAGTGTTTCCATGTGCGTGTGACATAATTCATGAACCATCGGCACCTTTTCCTGAAAGGCACTGTCGGGCAATCTCGGCCATTTTGCCATGCTTTAACAGTTTTCTTATACCATGGGGATGTGTTTGGGTAACATACCTGAAGATCAAGATAAAGCTGATACCAAGACCACAGCTGGATCGGTTGTCCATCCTCATGAATAGTATCTATCCATTGCGCTATCTTACCCCAGTCCTCAGTGATGTAGGGTGCAAGCGGGGCACCCAAATGGCTAACTCGCCAGTGAGACATCACTATGGTTTCAGCTGAGTGGGTCGGCCCTTGTGCCACAGAGACTCCCCGTGACTGGTGAGATTTTAAACGCAAAGCAAGATTCCCAACTTGTACAAACATGGTGTGCAAAGAACAACGAAATGCTACTAACTCTCGAACCTGCTTGGATACCACTTTCCATAGTTTGTGTACATGAGGAAAACTAAAGCAGATTTTCCCTGCTGCCTCATCTGCCGCTGCGTTACCTGCGATTGCAAATTCAGTAGCTGGGTCTGCGTCTTCATAGTTCTCTTGGTGGCTGTAAACTTTGAGAATTCCCTTACACAAGAGTTTGGTTCGGTGGGCCCACAGGTGAAGGGTCAATAGCAAATCATGATTGGCAGTTTTGTGAGAAATCTTGGAAAAGAAAAAATCAGGTGTTTCAAAAGCCTGTCGCAACTCATTTACTACAAAGTCATTATCAATCCACAACCGAAATGGCTTACGGAGACGATCCTCAAGAATCAAAGCAGCTATGACAGCTGTCAGTTCAGCTCTAGTGATTGTCTGGATCAGGCCCGGCAATACACTTGCTCCCACTGGTGTGAAATCATGTTGGTTATCTGGCGTGTAAAGGACAATTGCCCAAGATGCTAGTCTGGTCATTTTGCAGGCTGGGTTAAGGCATGACCCATCTGTGAAAATGTCTAAAGTGGGTGGGACTATTTCGGGAATAATTAAATTATGGGTGTTGTCAGGAATATTGTGAAGTGCTTGTCGGAAATAAGGCAATGCTGCAGGTGCTGGAATCCATCCGTGGTTGAAAGTCGCAGGGTGCGACTGCATGGCCAGTTGGCGGTGGTGTTCAGGCATAGATTTTCTGGCATCTTCCAGGCTTGGGCATTCCCAATGTCTGTGAAATTGGCTGTCTGCGTTATGGCAAAAAGGGCAATCTGTACTTTCATCTGCATCCCGATATTTTTGATGGTCAGCAGTGAAAAAGGTGCCGTTGAGGCATTTCCTAAGTATGCTGGCATCACTGGAATTTTGCGGGAAATTTGCTGTAGTAAGGTATGGTGAAGTTTGGGAAATCCCTTGGAATGAGGCTCTGTGTGCAACATGATGCATCGCTTGGGTTTGCCACGCTTCTGTCAGGCGCAGTCTGATGTCTTGTATTGGTTGCTGCCATAAGTCAATTGCGAAACCATTGTGGTCCCAAAAGGTATCATCATCCCAGTGCCAGTTGATTGCATGCAGCCTCTGCAGCAAAACACTGCACGGCCCTACTGTTGGTTTTTTCCTGTCATTGGGCTCAGCAAGTTTGGTCAATACTGGAATGCAGGCATCTGCTTCTGTCATGGAACGGAAGTCCATGACTGTTTTGAGGACTCCATGAAAACCAGGGTCGGCCGAAGGATGTTCCACTAGACTAAGGTGTATGGCGGGTGATGCCCCCCACATATGTTCCCCAAGCCCCCGCAGTGCTCCAGTACGCAGGTGTTCATAGTGTTCATCACCTAAGTGGACCGAGGTTATTCCATGAAGGGCATTGGGCCATGCCACCATTTTAATGGCTTTCAGTTTCTGGGTGTACGGTGCTTGGGATCTGGCAATGTCGGGCCATCTGGACTTGAAATTCTTGATTCTGTTAGTGATGACACTATTTGTCATTTGTTTGGAAAACTGTACGTGTCCTCCTAATTCACGTGTCCACATTGCCACTTGGTGCTCACTGTCTCGGAAGTATTTCCTTTCCTTTTTATCATTTGACCAAACAACTGTCTTCTTTTCGTCGAGTTGAATGTCTAAAAGTTCAGTGATTCTCCTTAGTTGATACAAACCTTCTCGTGTCAGGTGTGCCCTGTTGGAGATAACTTCCATGTTATCAACAAAAGACAAGAGTTTGACTTCAGGGGCTCGGTGTTTCATGAAACAATCGATGAGGCAATTTATGGCAAACATCCCTACCACGCTTAATCCGCAACCTTCCGCACATCCTGTGCTGGATTTTATGGGTGGTCCAGCTGACCCCCTGATGCTGAATCGGCGGACCATCCCTTGTAGTGCCCGAAACCACGTTGATACCAGGTTGGGGTGAACTCCTAAATGTGTAATAACCTCCATCATCGGGATGCGTGGTAGATGATTGAAACATTTAACCACGTCAACTATAGCCCCTGAGATTGTTGTTGAATCATGATTGGCTGCTTCAATGGCAGTTTGAACTCCCATCCAGACTTGCGATGCCGATCTATTTGGAACATTTCCGAAACATCCTGTTGGGGCGTATCGAGAAACATGCCTAAGAATCTCACGAGACCTGATGGATGACCAACATCGATATATAACACTGAACAGGGTTATAGGCCGGTACTGGGAAATTTTTGAGGCGTTTGGGATTTTTTCTAGACTATGGACTAGTCCTACCAGTAGGGATGATGGCCACTCCTTACCACACTCAATGGCGTATAGGAGGTCGAGAAGTACTTGTGTTTGGTACTTCGGCATGTGTAGTAGGTCCTGCCGGGACCACCCATCTGGTCCGACGGCGGACCGGCTCTTTTTCTTTTTGAGTGTGTTGTACCAGGTGTCCAGGCTGATTTTGGTATGTGGCATGGGATCTCCTCGTGGTGTGTTCTTAGTGAAGTGTGCTACAACTGGATCCCAATAGTCAACTGGCATCTCCACATGTCGGTCCCAACGTTTCCGCCACTCATCACCGAATCTCCGGAAGAGCTCCTCCAGGTCTCCTACAAACTTTTCTTGACGCAAGGTGGTTCCGATTTGAATATGGTCAACTTTTTCAGCCCAAATTTTGTCATCGGAGCAGATTATGGGGTCAATCAATCCATCTGGGGAGATGATTGGTAGACTATCATCAAACTGGGGATTATTGGACAGGGTTATGGAGTTATCTTCAAGGTCTATGTCCAAAACTTCACAGCTGCATGAGTCATCTAATATTTCGACTGGGGAAGCTGTGGGCAATTTAATGTCTGCAAAGATTCGATTTGGGTTGGCGACCCGATTGGCTCTTGCGGTATTCTGCAGGTCGCGGATGAGGATTTTTTCAAAGTCCCTAAAGCTGGCTTCAAATATAGAAACAATTTGGTCAATTTCGTGAAGGGTGGGTATCTGCCATCCCAGTTCCCGGGGAGCACCCGCAGTCATGGTTGGGCATTTTTTCCACCAATTTTGGAAACCGAATGGGAAACCGGAGCTAGTGATTATACTTCTCCATTCACGTTGGGCATGTATCTGCTGATTTTGTGAAGCAAAATTATTGCTGTGAATAAGGCGCTTGATGGATTCTAGTCTTCTCATTTGTTTATACCACTGTTGGTGTCTGAGGCATTGACCATGATATTCAGGCTTCACATGGCCATGCCTGGTGGGTTGGAGTGGCCTGGTGTGGTCTTGAATGACCTTCGTCTGCGTTGTGAGGGATCTGCCCCGCTGGCAAGTTTGTAACCCTTTTTGGGATTTAGTGATCATTTTGTCATTTACGACATCTTCAAACCCTTTAGCAATGGCTTCAAGCTGCTTTTGCGTGCAATCATCTGGATTGGTATGGGTGGACGTTTCTGGCAAAATGCCAATGTCTTTTGACCAGTCAATGGCACGTGGCTGCCTCCAAACAAAAGATTTAGGGGGTTTACCAAGGTTTGTGAACTCAGCAAAGAGCGTAAGGTGATCTGGGAATTGATCAAAAGTTTCTACTTTATGGAAGAAAGGGATTAATTCCGGGCTAATCCAAATGAAGTCTTTCGTAGTAGTTTTGTGGCAAGTTTTTGAAATTGGTCGGGCGTATTTTTCTTTTCCGAGGACTTGGCACTCTCTCCATCCTTGGTCATATAGTCGCTTTGGCTGTTCGAGCACATCATATTCTTGGTTAAAGTCACCCACAAGGAATCGCTTTCCTTTGGCCATGAGTAACCTATCTACCACTTTTTCCATCAAGGCATTTGTGTGGTTCCTACCTTCCTGTGTGGCGGCTTGTTGTGCGTATCCATAGAAGACCCCTCCTGTCAACCACTGGTCGTTGACAAGAAATGAGTGCATGGCAAATCTGGCTTCATTCCAATCGTCATCTGACCAGGTCGGATGCAAGGGTCTTGTGGGTGTGTTGGAAAGCCACCCTGTACCTGTGTGTTTGCCACCAATGGCAGTGAAAGAGGTACTCCGCAATGGAGCTGGAGCTCCGGCATGGAAACGAAAATGGCTTTTTACCAGTTTTAGGCTTCGCTGAAACTTGGCAATACCTGGTTTTGATAAGTGGGATTCGCAAACTCCATAAATTGTACATGTGGAACTTGGGAGTTCCTGGAGTTGATCCAACTTGTGCATTATCCCATTCGGATTGATGGCTCCTAGGATAAGCTCTGGTTGAACAGGGCCGGGGTTCAAAGCTTCACCAATCCTAATGTAAATCCCGTCAATGGTCAAATGAACCATTAATTTGCTAGTGCGCGGATGGCACCTTGGCATGCAATCATGGATTGTGTGTCACTCGCCGTGACGCATACGCTTATTTAAAAGCGCTTCTATCCTGCTCATCTGATCATCCATCTTTGACTCCAGCATTTTTTGAAGGCTGGACTGCTGTGCATCCACTTGGTTCTTCACCGCAACAATCTGGGAGCTCATCTGTCCATTGTGCTGTTGTTGTTGGGATTGGAAGGCATTCAGGTTGGATGTCAGTTGGTTCACATTATGCTGCAGTGTTTGGACTTTCGTTTCCAACTCATCAACCCTCTGATCATTCACCCCTTCCATATCCACATCCCCGGTTTTGTGGGACTTCATGTTTGCGGTGACATGTTTGGCAACGGATGCTTCGATGGCGGCAGATTGGGCAGGTGTCAAGGCATGAGGAAAACCACTTCCTTGACTCCACGGGTCGGCTTGCAGCCATGGATCTGTGGCAGGTTTGCTCTTGTCTGTTTCTGGTACCTGTGTCATTGATTGGATGGTCCGTCTGGACGCTACCAAACCTTGGCTGGGAAATTTGTTGGCCTGAGTTTTGTGCGGTTTGATCGGTGAGATCAAAATATCTCCTTGTTCCAGGGAGTATACCCAGTGGGAAGGGTTTTCACTGGATTGGGTTGACCAGAAGACACCTTCCTGCCCAATACTTTGTCCCAGAGGTTGGCCGGGGCGTGCTGTCCACCCCCACTCCTTGTAGAGCTTCTGTAGAGAGCTCTTGGTGGTACCAAAAGGCAGTGGTCCAACACGGTATGTGGTCATCTGTTCTCCTGCCATGTAATCCACGTCTGGGCGGTGTTGTTCATGGATATCCTTTGCAAATTCACAATGGGTTCTCAGTCCAAAACGATCCCCGCTGCGAACTAACCAAGTTGGGTGCAAACTGGTTTGTTTGGCAAGCATGACATCCTGGAAATTTTTGCGTGGCATCCAGATTACTTTGTAGGATGTGTCTGGGGACCTACCCGTATGATCACGCGGTTCAAAGTACTTCCCTGCTTGACCGCTGGCGTCTAGGATGACTTCATGGGCAGGACACTTGACACGGAAAGTGACAATGAAGATCTCTGCTTCCTCTGGTTTGCATCGTTTGTACTGTTTTGTCACATACTGGCGGTCCCAAACGTCAACGATGGAATCGGGATTTGCGGTGAACTCACTTTCAGCAAACAAAGTTCGCACCGGCTTGTCCGTGATATCGGTCCATTTGAGTTTGGTCTGATCCTGAAACACCAGTGCACGGATGACACGTGTTTCCACTTCCTCAATCTTGGTTGCGGATTGTGGTGTTGCTCTGTGAACTCGTTTCTGGCCTAGCTGGAAAAGAGCTCCCATGACCAACATTGGTTCACCCGTAGGTTTGCAGGTGGCTGGGAAACGTACCAAATCATGCGATGGCAGGCGAGGATCATCATGGTCAAGCACAATCAAACCTAGGCCTTCCTGTGTGAGTGGCACTTTCAACTGCAGGAAGGGTGTAGCATCATCAAAGGATACACACGCGATCCCTTTGCATTGGGCTTTGAATTGGCTAGGGGAAATCTGTTGCAAAAGGACTCCATCGGCTTGCTGGAAGATCGTGTTGGGGATCTGGACCTGATCGGCAATGAGGCGCTGGGGTTCCTGCGGCTTGGATTGTTTTGCTTTGTGTTGCTTTCTGCCAACGGCTTGTCCCGATGCGATTTTGCTGTCGATACTGGCTTGAAGTTCTTCACTCAAGACAATTCGAAAAGGAGGCTTCAACTGTGATGCTCTTGCTTTCAAGTCCTGCCATGGCTTTGGTGATTGTAATGTGCGTTGGATCACATCGGCTCCCAGCTTTTGCGTCAAAGCTTGTGCAGCTTGTGATGACCTGTTGCTATTCACTCCGTGCTTTTCGAGGAGTTCTCGTAGTGCTGGCAAGTGCTGGTCAGATGTTCCTCCAAGCGGCAAAGCATATACTGGTGGATCATGTGCTCCTGACAAGACCAGATGGTGAGCAAAATTCTTTCTCCATGACTCAGCTTCATCGGGAGAGATTGCACGGTTGCTGTCCGGATCCAATGCTTGGTTGATGATCCATGCAATGGTCTGAAATCCACAATCATTGGCAAACGCATGGGGCATGTGTGTTCCACTTGCCTGCTGATATTCTTCCAGCATCTCAGCCTTGATCCATGCTGTTACTGCCGGCGTCATATCATATGTTGTTGTGATGGTGAAATTGTCATTGACTACTTCAACCATGATTGGAAACCAGTGATCTTTGAACAAACCCGCAGTCATGAGTTTCATTTGTTTGGACTCCTGCGCGCTCTCAACGGCCGTGAGGATCCAATCTGCCAAGATTCTTGGGTTTTCTGTTTCTTGCCTCAAGTCCAAAGGGCTGGTGGTGACTGCTGTCCCTGAAACATGTATTGTCTGAAGGTAAAAGATCATTTCATCCATCGCAACCCATCCTTTCTGATGCCAAAGGGCTTGGGAACGTTTCATTCCATCCAGGCATGGTTGGCCCTTTGGGTCTCCAATGTTATGTCCATGCTGAACAATTAGGAGTTGATGGTCTGGCATGATCTCGGACACTGACAATTGGAACCCCACCCCATTAACTGGTTTGAAAGGGTGATCGCCATGATTCCAGAGGTGCTGGAATTTTGCTTCTGCGCAAACTACTTGACCAATGGTGGACTCAATTGAAACGGCAATGGGAAACATGGTTTCGTTCTCATGAGCAATCCAGCAAGTCTTGGTGTTGGCAATTTGTGACTCAGGAGGCTCGACCTGTTGCATGGATATTTGTTGATGCTCATTTTGGTGGTGTTCTCCGTCTTGGTGCACTCGGTCTGGTGCATTTGGATTGTCAAGCTTGGCTCTTTTTGTGCTGTTGCTTGCACTCTCTTCTACCGGTCGCTTGAGTGATGGCGGTGAATCAGGTGCTTTGCTGGTTTCAAAGCCTGTAACCCCTCCATTGGTGGAAAAGGCTGTAATTTGCATTGCTTGCGAGGCTTCTTTCACCGGGTTGATGCTTGTCGGCAAGGATTGGTCATGAGGGGCAATGCTCGCTAGTATGTATCCACCTTTGCCTTTGGCAATCCTGTCATTCATCTTGGCTTTTGTTGTGGAAACTGATGGACCAGAAAGAGGCTGCCTTTCATCCATGTCACTTCTGACATTGCCATGTTGGGCTTCACGTGAATCAACACCTAGGTCAGCAAAGGCATCTGATGCATGCTTGGTTTCTCGGCGAACGGATGCATTTTGCAGGCCGGATGCAACGGATGTCATCTGTTGATCTGTACACCGATCGGATGCAACCCTGGATGCTTCTGTACCTCGGATTTTGTCGGGATTCGGATGTCCTGTGCCTTCGGAGATGATGTGATCTGTACACCGATCGGATGCGACCCTGGATGCTTCTGTACATCGGATGCTGTCGGGATTCGGATGTCCGGCGTCTTTGGAGATGATGTGATCTGTACACCGATCGGATGCAACCCTGGATGCTTCTGTACATCGGATGCGGTCGGGATTCGGATGTCCGGTGTCTTTGGAGATGATGTGGTCTGTACACCGATCGGATGTAACCCTGGATGCTTCTTCATATCGGATGCGGTCGGGATTCGGATGTCCGGTGTCTTTGGAGATGATGTGATCTGTACACCGATCGGATGCAACCCTGGATGCTTCTGTACATCGGTTTTTGTCGGGATTCGGATGTCTTGTGCCTTCGGAGATGATCTGATCTGTACACCGCTCGGATGCAACCCTGGATGATTCTGGACATCGGATGCAGTCGAGATTTGGATGTCCTGTGCCTTCGGAGATGATGTGATCTGTACACCGCTCGGATGCGACACTGAATGCTTCTGTACATCGGATGCTGTCAGGATTCAGATGTCCTGTGTCTTTGGAGATGATGTGGTCTGTACACCGATCGGATGTAACCCTGGATGCTTCTGTACATCGGATGCGGTCGGGATTCGGATGTCCGGCGTCTTTGGAGATGATGTGATCTGTACACCGATCGGATGCAACCCTGGATGCTTCTGTACATCGGATGCGGTCGGGATTCGGATGTCCTGTGCATTTGGAGATGATGGCATGGTCGGATGCATCGGGTATGGGCGCCACTACGGTCGGAGAGATTCGATCTGTGTTTGTCGTCCCTTCGGCTGCAAGTCTGTCTTCTGGGATTCCAACATTCCTAGGGTATTCGGATGCATCCCTTGGGAACTTTGTACACGGCCCGCTGTCTGGTGCAGATGCTCCATGAACGGATGTCTCGTAGGTTCCAATCAGGTTGTTGGGTTTTGGATCCTGTTCGGTGTTTGCTGTACAACCGGCACGGGGAATCTTTGTACACGCTCGGGCGCCCAACTTTGCTTCACCTGCACCTTTCGGCCTGAATTCCATGTTATCCAACTCCTCAACACTTGGAAAGCAAAAAGGATGATCAATGCTGTTAATTTCATGTTGGAAAATCCGGTTGTATTTCGTGTCAGCATGTGGCCAAATTTCATCCCTTTCCTTCAGCAGAATTCGACAAAACTGTGCTAGGGAATGCCTGGGATGTTCCACCTGTTGAACCAGTCCTTTGTCCTGCAATTGGTACAAAACGTTGGCAAACACCCACAAAGATTGGAGTGGCGATGCGCATTGACCCACTCCTGCCAGGTCAAGTCGAATGTTGCTGGTGTCGGATGCTTGCAAGTATGACGGAGGGAGTCCGCACATCAGTGATACCTCAGTCGGGTGTAAATGGCGCGCACGGAGAGACATGTGAGGCTGCTTTGCATCCTCAAACGGCACAAGCACTCCGTAAATCCCCTTGCCTGTTGGCATCCCCTTACATGTGTTAATGCAATGTGATCGGATACCCCTTCCATCCGTTTGGAAAGCACTGAGTTCATCATCATCAAGTACAAGTTGTTTCATGTCGCATGTGTTACTGTCCATCATGTTGGGGATGAGATGAAGAATGAAAGGATCAAACCGCAGAGATGGCATGGGAGGAATGTCTTCAAGCGGGACATACTCTGCTGCAATGGTACACCACCATCTGTCCCTGCGTCCTGGCCACATGTGATGCATCTGCAGTACCTCTTGTTTGAAAGTACTTCCTGTGAGCTTACTGTGCAATTCTAAATGGCTTTGAATCCATTGGGATCGCTTGGCTTGAGGGGTACATTCCAAAATGGTCATGACTGATTGTAAAAGATAGCTCAACTGAAGGGTTCCAGTGAAAGACCTGCTATGATCATCCAGTGAAAACGGTTGACATGAGATACCTGCGCTCACCATCTTTCCAGACCCGGTCTGCTTTGCGACTTCGGCCGCCGTAGCTGACGCTGAGATGTCTCCTTGAATCACTTGGACTGAGTACCTGTCTTTCACCCATTTGCAAAAGGTCGGATTCTGCTCCACGAAAAGGCATGTGTCAACTCCCAAAAATCTGAAACCAACGTCAACTGCCCCGATTCCTGCACATCCCTCGATCAACTGCTGAAGCTTCTCAATGTTTGTCGACTGATGCTCTAGCAAAAAAGAATCACTTCTGAAATCCAACCAAGGCCTACGACCATTCAGGAAAGATACCTTGAATAATGTCATCTTCATCGTGTTTCTATTGATCGGAGCATTGGTGAGGAAAACTTGGTGGTTGACCATAGA
>CAMXCT020004870.1:0-27279 GCA_947184155.2 Cladocopium goreaui | reverse complement strand
GGGCAGGGTAACCATACCATTCCAGGGAGTGGCAAAGCACCGAGGCAATCGTAATCTCCTGCCACGGGTCCGCTTGTGCGTCTAGGAGCAGCTGGACATTAATCCTGTGTCGATGGAGGACAGCAAGGAAAAGGGGTGGGAGCGCTCCTTTCACGGGTATCACCGAGGCACCAGCTTCAAGCAAAATTTGCACGTGCTGTGAGCTGCCCAACTCAACTGCTAACTCCAACATGGTGGTAGGTTTTGTTTTGGGCGGAATGATATTGGGGTCAGCATGGGCTTGTAGCAGTAGGTAAGTTAGTGTGGCTCCATGCCGAGGAAAACAGTGGCCAGCAGTAGGCTGGTAAGCGTATGGATCAGCAGAGTGGTCTCGAAGGATAGCAGAAGCTACTAATGTACTAATATGCCCTTCCTCCGTTGTCGTGTCCATAAGGCCTACACCCTTACCAAGATGATAGCTTACATCAATCACATCCTATTGACAAATGGCAGTGAGAAGGTCTCGGTATTGCTGTGCTGACGGGACTTGTAACGACTGTACTATATAGCAGAACGTTGTCTCATTTGTATCTGTGTCGAACTGAACGGCCCTCAAAGGCAATTGGATTGCTGACGAGCTGGCTGCATACAGGACCACTTGGAAAGGTGAGTCTAACCTGAGCACCTTGGCCGTCTGTTTAATAATATCCCATCCGAGGGTTGTCCGTTCCACGACGTCCATCGTCAGGGTGGTTTCACCACGGATTCCATGGCAGACACGGAGTCGCATACTTACCCCTGGAAATAAGTAATTAGAGGCAACCCTGACAGTCCTTAGCCAGAGGGGCCTCGCACTTATATTTGCAACCACGAAGTTCATAGATGCCTAGGCAGGATACAGAGGGGTGTATAAGGAACTGTAAGAGGACTAGTAACAAATCAGACCATCTAAATTTGAGCCGATATTGCTTAGCAGCTCACACGAGAAGAGTTCGCAAGGGCTTGCAAGCAAATACAACGAAAAAATAGTAGTCAGTCAGAAGAAAACGGCATGCGCTGTATAGCATATCTAGGATCCCTTAGGTCTAAAGATCGATCTAGTTGGTATGCTTTTATTTGAGCTGAAAATTCTGCGGGCCTTCTCTCGAGCAGCGTGGCAAGGGGTCACATGCAAGAAACTCTTCTACTCGACTGCAAGAAATCTGGTAGCAGATATAGCAAGTATCGCACATTACCATCTTTTTCTGTCCTGCATCCTCAGCGTGAGGAAAGAGCCACAGTCTTCGCTGCAGTTCCTTCGGACTGTAGACAGCATGCAGATGTCAAAGGTCTATGTCACTCAGGTTTGACTTCCCTCTGTAGCTGGATCTGTGCACGATTCTGTCGGAGCAGCGGAAACAGCTTGAACCAAATCTTCCTCTTTGGCCGTGGCTTGTTCATGCTCGATCTGCACCAAGTTGCCCACGACTTCTTCCATTTGGGTGGCTGCCTCCATCACGAAGGTTAATAGAGTGCGTGCATACGCCAGCTGTTTAGCGGCCCGGGCCCGGCCCTCTGTTGCAGGTCCTAGCGGCGGTACCTCACCATGCCGCCACATTGTGACTTTGCTTGTTGTATGAGTTGGCATGGAGGGTGATTGCGGCTCCGATCGACCAGCAAAGGTCGCATTGAGTTTCTGCAAGTCGCGTTCACTGTAATTCCCAGTCGGGTCGATCTGTTGGGTACTTGTCTGTCCAGTGGGGTCTGTATACTTCCTCTTGCCATGCAAATTCTCCTCTCTTCGCGGCATAGACTTTATGGCACTTTTGTGTTCAAAGCCAGTCTTGAAAGTTTCGTGAGCTGCTGAACTACAGCGGGATTCTCTGTTCAGGGCAATAATTTTGTCCATCACCTTGCCTGAGCTATTGGTCATTTCTGTAAAGGGCCAGCAGGGCGTGCGATTCGCCAGGATATTGTGTTCATGCATCCGGTCAACATAGAAATGATTCAATTTCTCATTGTGTCGATGGTTCGTGATGACAGCAAATCTTCTGGGACTGACCCAAATCCATAAATCCTCCTGAAAGGACTCTGTGGCATAGAAGGGCCAGATCTGCCGGCCTCCCATTTCCACAAAACAAAAATTGGTGTAGACGTCATCACTGGCTTCGGTATCTATATGACAAAAGTCATGTGACAGCTTGGCGGAACTGGACCCTGGATAGGCCCAGTCCACTGGGCTCTTCATGTCATCATTGAGAATAATGTTCCAACATTCGCCATTGATGTACATTCTATATTCATAGAAGGACCATGCATGGAGCTGCTTGGCGTGCTCATAGCAGCCTTGCTGCCGATAAACCTGGATGCCATCGTACTCCGCAAGGTAGGACTCTTTGTATTCAAGTCGCTGGTGTTCACTGTGAGCTTCAGTATCATTACTGCCACCAGCGGGGCCCGCTTGGTCAGGCCCAGTCAGTGGGCCTGCTTTTAGCGTGACCTTATCACCGATCCACTGCGCCATGACTGCCCACCAGGGTTTACAAGGGTATGGCAGAAGCAGGAGCGACGTGCAGGAAAAGAGAGGAGAGGAAACAATCACAGACGAGTGAGAGGGACGGACCAGAAGGTAAAGACGAGGGGCCAAAAGTTACGGACAGCAGCAAAGGTAGCAATAGGGGACAGCCAAAGAGAGGAGGAGACTACGGCAAAAGAGAGGGAAGGCAGGATAGAGAGAGGGTACTCCCCTGACACGTCTTTGGTCAGAGGAGTGGGAGCCCTGTACATGGGGCGATGGTTTGAGCCACAGGTATGCAATAGGGTATACTAAGAATGATGCCGTATCTCTCCCTGTCGACATGTACCAGATTCACGTGTACACATGAAACATATGCTGAGCATGCACGCTGCCTTGGCGGAGACACGACTCTCTTTTTTGCCAAAATTTTGAATTGACAATATCACACCTAAGGATGATAAGCATAGCCCTTGCTTCGCGTCACTTGATTCATCAAAAAACAGTTAAACAGTGAGTAAGTTCAGTGTAACTGTGTTGTACATAAGCTGTGGCGATGTACATTGTAGATGAATCCGTGAGGCCTATTCCTTCACGGAACAGCTGTTCAAGGAGCCTAGCATCAAGGCAATCTACCGTCTCTTCCTTGATCGAAAAAACGCAAGGGGTCCTATGCATGAGTCCATTGGATATGAGGAGATAGTCTTGAATTTGTTGCTCGTCGATTCGGATTACTGCGTGTGTAGCAGTGTGTGCAATCCAAGTCTCCGCATCAGGCATTCGTAGGTGCAAAATTAGCAGTTCGATGTTGTCTCCTATCACTGCAGACGGAGGTCTTGCTTCGAGCGAGGTTGCTCCGATAACTCCATCCACAACGTCTAAGTGCTTCATTTCGTCACCATGGCAATACCGTATGCGCTGTCTGACTAGGTCTCCGTGTCTAGCGTAATTGCTTGGAAACACCTAGTGATCTCAACCAATAACTACAGAGTGGTATTGTTGGATGTGTGTTGTGACGTGTCAACTCTTGAGCAAACGATGGCACGCGTAGGTAACGTGTGGCACATAAACCATGTTGTTGCACCAATCTGTTATGCGGCAATTCTAAAATCCACAGCAATTTCACTGTTTTGTTATAGGAGGACGACCTCCGGTGCACCCAACTCTCTGTCAGGACTTCGAGTGGCCGCAGTGGGCGGGTCCTGCACAAGAAGTCTAAATCTTATGTCGGGAGCCATCATTCTGGCTACTTCGACTAGGAGCGTGCTAGGTTGTAGTCTTTGCACAGTTGAATTTGTTCCAGCTGCTCTGTTGGTCCAGATGCGGAGGTTGGGTGGCAACCCTATCCGTAATAGGAGAAATGCCACTTCCACCACTGTATCAACCGTTTGCTGCATGGTCCTGCGGTCCAAGAAACCGCCCAAGGTCGCAGTGATGTGTATTGTCTGGATAATCAGCCGGAATGGTCGGGCATCGATTGGCACTGGTGCAAATCCCGCCTGATCGGTCATGCCTCCATCAGCAGCTGGAATTAAGTATAGGTGATTGACCCACACACCTCGTGTAGACGGGCGACTAAAACCTGCCACTTGGACTATGTCCTCGTATGATGCTGCTAGTGCTGTCAAGAGATGCTGTGTGATGCTCTGTCCATCCAATTCAACTTGTTGGAGGTCAGCTTCCAATGTGTTATAGATCAATTGCAGCCCATGTGCTTCTTCTGGAAAGAAGGTGACACATCCACTCTGCACCAGCCGTACTGTGCGCCTGAGGTCTCGCACAGCCACCATGAGTTCCTGTGCTGCTTCCAAGCTATATAAGATCATCTTTACTGGCATAGAGAAACGGTGTTCTTCACCGCGGAGTCGTACAAAGTCCATGGCAGTACAGGTAGAGAGAGTGGGGGCCCACTACATAAAGATTGCTATTTGCAAGTATCAGAGAGTGGCAATTAAAACGGTTATTAGTGATGTTGTGGTCAGTCAGTTGCAATCCCGACACGTCTTTGGTCGGAAAGACAACGTGACCGTCAGGGTTACCCTATTGAATGTCAGGCATGTTGGGAATTGGGTCATGTCAGCCATGTCTCTATGATGACTGTCTCGCTAGGGTATTTCAGTAAGTGCGATGGGGAAGGTTAATTTTTATCCCATTGTCGCTGAAACACGCTCACGTCATCTTTGTACACCTTTGAATTAGTGAAGAGCCCAAGGGCACCGTGCAATTTACCATTGTGTGCGAGTGAGCTAGATAACAAGTACAGACAAAAGACATGCAGGTTAGGGACCATCCTAAGCCCTTGGCGAAAATTCCATGAAATTGCCTGTATCAGACTGTCTTCTACCTTGCGGGTAGGTGGGCAGGGGATATTGCGTATTAGGCATGCTAGCTTAAGGGGAGAAAAACCTGTGAGCAGAAATAGCGGCATGTTCACACTGCAGTCATCGCCAGCAATGGCAAGATGAAAATGAATGTGCCGCGACTAGATGAGCGTGTGGTTCAATTCCCGTAAAAGTTACTTGCAAGACATGCGAGAATCACCACCGGAAAAGCAGACCAATGAAAACCTCTTTTGATTAACTGTCGATCAGCTTCACCAGTCTTCTGCTAAGTCATGTAGGCCTCATAGGTCATTGAAGATGGTTGCATAAGCCTCACTGAGGGCATACCAATTTTGCTGTAGTCGGTAAAGTGCTCGGTTGGCTTCTTGTACGAGGTCATTATGTTGCCTTTGCAGCACGTGGATGCCTTCACTGAGTTGAAAGATTCGATCCGCTTCATCTTCATGATTAGGAAAATGGCCTGCTATTGCATTTTGGCACTCTTGCGAGAGCCGAAAATCAAAGCACGGTCGATCATCTTCATGGACAGCACTGTTGATACGTGATTGCTCACTCAGTGCGATTCCTTCGAGAGTTGGCTGCAGTGTTTCAATGCGATTGCCTAGGATATTGTAAGCATGCATAATTTCTGCAATAACAGCACATTGTTGAGCGTTTTTTGCAACAATTGCAAAACGTCTGGAGTTGGCCCAGCATGCATATCCATTGTGTCGCACCTCTGCTGCAAAGGGATAAAACCCTCCATAGCCTGCAATATTCAACCAAGCCTGTAGGTACACCTCGTCACACTCTCGAGGAATGACCTTATGGAATCCATGGGGCAATGAAGCCCCCATCACTACTGTCGTCTCATCAGGAAGCCATGATTCATCTTCAGCCCAGAGGATGTTCCATTTTTCGCCATTGAGCCATGTGCATGCTTCCATCAAGTTAAATACCCTGCATTCTATATTAACATTGTGACATAGCCTATGGATAGGATACTTGCCGCGATGTAGATTCGTCAACATATTTGGAGTGCTCTGAATGGTTTCAACGTTATACCCTTTCCAGTGGTAGTTCCTCAGAAAGGTCATGAGCGCAGTCGACATGGCTACGCGAGTGGAGCGCCTGCCAGGTGCAGTCCCGACACGTCTTTGGTCGGAAAAGCACCGTGGCTTGGCAGCTGAGGATAACCTGTACTATTTATGTTGGTGTCAGGCAACATTGTTAGCATCATTGGAGGTAGCACATCATTATGTTAGGTGTATTGTCTAAAGTCTGTTTGAGCCGATAGACTACGTGTGCTAGGATGACGTTATGAACTTCGTTATCCTGTATTGGAGATCGAGTGGCTGCCGGCATGGAAGAGCTTGGTTATTACCTGTCACTAAAGCTGACAACACAAGTGAGCTTATTTTCTCAGTGGCTGAACAAAACTGCGCTATGCACGGCGTAAACACATTGGGACTAGCCAGCCTCTCATATCTCAGCAAGTTGGGACAGGGAACTTGCAGGCACATTGTCATCTTGCTTCTCTTATAGTGCTAGCACTTCTCGGTCTTGCGTATACCCACTGCTATGGTGAGGGTGGGAAGCAGTTCTCTCTCACATCATGCAGTTCTTCGTCTACACTTGAACTGATCTCAATGCCATCGGGATACACCACTGGGACCAACAGCTCGGTCTGAGCATATTCCATTTCACGTACGATGCGAGCTTTGTAGTCAGCTATCATGTGAAGTAAAGTGACTTGCGCTTGAATGCTCTCATCAAGCGTTTCCGGCATTGGTATGTCGACCCAGAGTACTTCTCTGGCCTGTTGCTTCGCCTTGAGCAAATGGTAGTGGGCGGACTGCAAATTATCCAGTAAGGTACAGCAAGCCGTATACTTGTTGATGACTCGTTTGATGTGTAAAAGTCGCTCGTCACAGCTTGATGCATCCGATGTTGCGCACGCCATGGCAGGTAACCCGACAACTAATCTGGTAGATCTCTTTCGACTCCAACAAGCTCGCACAACTTATGTGGGGGAGAAATGAAAGCTGATTGAACTACGAGGACTAAAAAAAGGCCATTACATGTTTGTGTGAGGGACCCCTGTCACGTCTTTGGACAGAAGTACCCTGAGCTATCTTAGTAATGGAAAGCAATAAATACTTCTCAAGGTCCATTAAATAATTAGGGAGGAGACTACAGCACAAGGATAATTATGGGAGAGAGTAGCCAAGATCCATGTGGTACATGAAAATTTCACAAGCTTGGTCATTTGCCTCCTAATGCTGCTACTGAGGAGCCAAAAAGTAAAGTATGCATGGAGTCCTCAACGTCAGTACTACTAATCAAGTGCGACGTTGGAGTGTGACTCATGGACCTATGGAGAGCAAGCTTGAACGACCAGGAGGCACGCTCAGACGATAATGAAGGCAGAGAGATACGACAGGACGGAGAGGAGACAGAGTACCCTTCGAATCTCGCTACCCAGGATCGAAATCAAACAAAAAATGAGAGAAGTGGTACACAATTGGCAAGACACCTAGACAGTTGACCAGTCATTTTGCTCACCGCGCTGCTGACTGTTGTATGGCACAAGCACATTGTGCAGCAATAAGTCTGCTCATTCATCCAACTTACGCTTCATAGAGCTTTGACTCTGTTGCCTACCGTGCTTCTCTTGCTGACGATTTGCCTCCCATCGTTGAAAGATTTTCGCTCGATCGATGGCAGTCAAGGATTTCCGGCCAATCTGTTCTTCACAAGCTGCTTGTTTTGGGACTGCGTGATTCCTTTCCTCGTTTGCCAGGAATAATATAGCTTCATCCAACGCTCCTAATGCCAATCTCAGTTGATTGACAGCTTTCTCCGTGTCCATGCCGGCTAAGCTTACCTTGTCAGTTGCCTTAGCCAGGCAATTTCGAAGCTGAGCGACATGATGGGATAACGGGTTCACTGAGCATGGCAATGGTTTCTGTCTGGGTCTCTCGGTCTCCGTGCTCATTGGCGGAGATACGGAGTACAGAATTAGCTACCTGTGAGCAATAAAATGGCTATTAAGTTACAGCAATATGCCTTGCCTTATGGCTGTTAGGCAGAGAAGGGTACTCCAGGAAAGGTGAAGGTTCTACAGCACTTGTCAAGTTCATTGGAACGAAGGGCTCTATACATCTGAAAAACAGAAACAACAGAGATAAATGAAGTAGCGACAAACCGAGTGTGTGATCCATTTGACTAAAGTACACAGGACGGGTACTTAGGTCGCTCTACGTCGTTTGGCCATGCGTTCCGTGAAGATAGCGTAGCCCGATGTTGGTGCTTGTGTGTTCCATCGGATGGGTCTCATCCCGAAAGGCTCACTCTCGATGTTTCTTTTCCGTTCGATTCGTGGGAGGGGGGGGGTTTCGCGGCCACGTTGACATCATCAAGAGTTTGTATAAGGGCTTGAGCATCTGCGGCGAGTTCACGTAAACTGAAAAGGGGGGGATCACATGACTCTAGCTGTAACTGATGGAGCATCGCTCGCTCTGCTTCATAAATTAAGTGTGGAGAGATTTCTTTTGGGAGCCAGAGTCCATCATGAAGCCAAATTGCTGATGTTACGTGACACCTTCTAGTTAGTTCCTTGTAGTAAGAGATCATAATGTGTTCTTCATACCATTCAAGAGTTCGAAAAGCAGCACCTCTGACATGATCAGAATATTGTGGCCTCCGTAAGGACAGGTGGTCGTTAACAAGCGCTTGTGTTGCTGATTCAATTTGACAACTGAGATGATACAATGCTGGAGGACAGGTGATATGGTGGTCCCTTTCTAGTTTGGCACACGCTTCTCTCGCCCCTGCGTTCATTACAATTAGCGGATGTCGCTTGACAACAGCAAACCGCTGATTCAGCGGTACCAAACCTAGCAGATCAGTAAGTATCGCTCTCAGTTCTGCTATGTGCGGGAGGTGGCTGCTGCGAAGGAGGCGTCGCATGATTTCATAGAAAGCGCCGACCATGTCAACTTCCTGGTGCGTATTTCCAAATAGGAGTAATCTCACCTTTCGTGGCAGTCTTTGAGCACAGGGTCCCCTACCATACAGTCGGCCCAGACAGTCTGTTGCAGAAGCCGTATACTCTACTACTCGGGGCTTCGTGAGATTGACAGTGCCCGCTAAATAGGCCTCTACCTCTTTGAGATATTGCTGGTTTGCAGTTTGCACCATAAATTTATTTACCAATTCCATGCTTATATTCGGGACTTCGGTAAGTAATAGGATCGTAACACCTAACGGCCTCTCTTCCAGTACAATGGCTCCAGATTGCATAGCCAGCTGAAAGGGCGCATCAACCACGATTTCAGTAGGCTCGCTTACATGAGCTGGTAAGGCCTGTGCCGCTCGGCTAGCTACTCCAGCAAGATAATCTGCGAGTATATTGGCTTCTCTTGGGCGGTATACCCATTTTCCATTGTCAAAAAACCTAGATTGTTTCCGGCGGATTTGCTGTATAATAGGCTGTAGGTCTATCCTACGAAAACGTCCTGCGAAGGCTAGGTGCTTAATGATGGGGAGGATATCGCCTTGTAGATAGGCCTGGTCAACTGCGTAGCTTCTGTGTACCATTTCTTCACACAACAGGTCTGTTGCGAGGTTAGCTGACACTGCCTCGGCAAAAATGTTGTCTGGGCAGCTAGGTAGTGCAACAGCCCTCCACTTGAGCAACGTTAGTCCTTCTCGCTGTAGTTCTAGGAGAGCAGCGCCCGCTCCACCTGTTCCCTTGTCAGCATGACAGGACCCGTCAAATTGTACTAGCAACGTAGTTTTGTCAGAATGAAGATAGCTGCTGAGCATTTCATTGGTGCCTATAGGCTGCAATGCTGTGAGACGGCAATGATAGTCACCGCACTCACACTGAAAGGTGGAGAGCGAGACATTAGGGGAGATTCCTGTTCCAAACTGGATAGTTTGCTGAATTAATTGTAGCGGCTCAGAGCCTAACGGGACAACAGCAACTATTTGATTGGTGTCTATTGTTTCACGCGTGATGCATACCCGAGCTGGAGCAAGGGCACACGATATGTGGAGTGGGGGTTTGTCACAGCACGAGAGTAGCGAATCATCGACAGAACAGTGGGCGGAAACTAACTGTGTCCTTACATGCTGCATACGGAGGTCCAGGGGTAGTTCTGTTTGTACTCTTTGTACGAGGTTATGGATCCAGGTGTCCATGGGGATAGGGGGAGCAGAGACTTGATGTTTCATTGCGCCTGATTCCCGTAGTAGCAACCTGAATTGATGAACTACTCGCGAGGCTATTGCTAAGTGCTTAACGCCCTTCCTTGACCCTTCGGCCAGCGACAGTATTGAGTCATCTCCTGTCAGGCTTCGTAGTGCACTGATAGGTACGACACACCACCTCACCCAATGTCCTACCGTATTGTCTCCCTTTGCACAAGCAATGCACTTTTCCCAGTCTTCACTTGCTGCCAATTCTTCTTGCATAGGGAGTTCTCTGCATGAAGTCTCCAGCAGTCTGACAAGGGAGTCTGTCGTAAAGGCCGTCAGCTGTTTAGTGACTATGCATGTTTCACAAATTGCGATTTGATAGCCGCCGAGTGGATACGCGCGTCCAAAGTTAGCACATAGGGCACATTTTTTTTGCCGGCTTCGGCCACGTCGTGCTAACCACTCGTCATCATCCTCATTGACTGCCCAGCGTAGCAGAGTGAACCTAGTAATACTAGGAATCCATCGCTTGTTGGCCTCGCAAGCATGACTGAGCCATGCCCAGCTGATTCCTCCCGTCCATCCTGCTGTTAGCACCTTATTACGAAGATAGTGAGATGCAAGTTGCATCATGTGATGGAGCACACATTTTTTGACTGCGTTGATTCGTTGTTTGATTGTACCACTTCCTGACACTGCTCTTGTTAGGACACCTTCTCCAACAACTCGTGCCCACGCTTGCCAAAGTATCCTGACTTCGTGTGTTTGTCTGTTCACTGCTGGTGGAGTTTCAACATATAGTTCATGAACCTCTCCTCCTTTTCGCAGAAATAGCCCTAGTGCAGAAACAAGGATGCTTACACCTGGGTCAAGTAGTGGTGCAATTTTACACAGTCGGAACACAAATGCAAGGAGGTCATGCCTAATCCAACTACGTCCTAGTAAGAGTTCCGTTGCTGCCGCGCGCAGCATTTGAAGATCTTCCGTGGCAGCACCAAAATAGGATGTGGTATAGAGTACCACACTTTGTGCAAACGTATTGAAAGCAATGCTCTTAGAGACAACCGACAGGACTGGTTGCCGAAACAGCCTGAGCCGATGTATAAACTTCTCGGCAGCTTTAGGATTGATTTGTTTAAGGGTAGTAGGATGTGTAGTAACTGTCCATAAGTTACGATTAGACAATTGGGCACGCCCCAGTAGCAATAGCCCGAGTGAGGTCGCAACACCTTGGATGCAGTGTGCCCCGAAACCCGACTGATCTAATTGCCGGAGCACCCAGCTTGGAAGCGGGCTGTTGATTACCAAAGCTGTTTTGCACCTGCAGCTACATTCCAACGCCAACAATGAGCATATAGGTGTATAATCAGTTCCGTTGAGGATACCACAGGCTTCTCTGGGGGTCAACCCAATACACTTGTCGGCTCGTGCAAGAATGAGTGTCTTTTGGGAAAGGATAGCTGATAAGATCGCTGCTCGTGCAGTGGGGTATTGTTTCTGTCGAAGAATAACTTCACTTTCAATTCGCCCAGGCAGGGATTGGACTGAGAAGGGGAGACAGTCAGAGCTGACAGCTTGCCAACAGGCATGCTGGTCAATTTGAAAACCTGCCGACCAGCAACATTGATAGCATTTATGGACTCTACTTACCCAAGTAATGTCATGTCCTGGTCCTGCAATCGTATTGTCGTCAATATATCCCTGGACACTCATGACCCGGGGGATACGATTCATATAGTGATATATCGGGTCCATTGCCAAGCAGAATAGGAAAACTGAGAAAGACCTTCCCATGTCAACTCCCACATGCACCGCCCTAGGCGGCAGAAGTCTGCCTTGAACTTTATGGCGAATGAGCCTTCCAAATAGAATGTATTTGGCATAATTACATACCCATGTCGGTGCTTTCCGCATTCGCAGGATATGTAGAATCCAATAGGGATTAACCCGCTCAAAGGCTTTTGATAGATCAACTAGTAGCGCGGCTACGGGAGTATTGCTATCCAGTAAAGCTTGTATGGCATGAACAGCGTGCTGTGGTTCTTTAAAGCAATTCATGACTACTTGCGAGGGATGCATATATGAGCAAGTTGCTTTCATGACTACCGCAGCTATGGTGCCATCCACAAGCCTATCACAGGTATTGGGCATTCCTAAAGGCCTAAAGTAGTCAGCAGTCGGACCTACTTTGGCTTTGGGTATCCAAACACCAACTTGTACAGGTGCAGCTCGTAGGCCTGCTAGCATTTTCATCATTAGCTGATCTAAAACTGGGTAGCTGTCTTCAGGGGAGAGTCTCCATGCAGAGTAGGGGATTCCATCAGGGCCAGGGGCTGAATCTTTGGTGCCAAGGAGTGTGTGGAGAAAATCCTGTTTCTGGGGGAGTTCAATGCTGGGCCAGGGCGATGCAGTCTGGTACTCCCGCAAAATGGGTTCCCATTCTTGAAGAGAGTCTTGAGGCTTAGCAAACCAAAAGTTCCGCGTGTCCAACATGGCTTCGTCCAGCATCTGGGAGGTGGTGCACTGTTCACCCTGCTGATTGAGGATCGGCCCATTATAGACGACGCCCTTGGGGCAGATGGATCGTAACCGGTTCCAAAAGGTAATGTTATTGCCGATACCTCTGGCTTGTTGATTTACCTGCTCAAGAGCTGGATATTGCCGAGTCATAGTGATCTGGTCGAGAAAATCAAAAATCTGTTTCAGTAGATCACTTCGAATTGTTACTTTTCCTGGATATAGCTCACTAGCCCCGTTAGAAGTAAATATATGGTAAGTGGCAGTCTGAAGTGCATGATATTGTTTTGCAGGTACATGTAACACCTCAGCTCGAATTTTAAGGAATTTCCGCAGGAGTTCATGCTCGGGAATCCGAGGGTGATTCGACGGAATAGGTTGTTGTCTCCACCAAGACCAAAGGGTGGCCACAAACTCAACTTCATCTGTTTGGGGTAGTCTTTGGATCCTTCTGATCAGCTCTTGTAGATCATTAGGAACCGTATAGGGGTTAGCCTCGTTCTTTCCTGGGCAAAACACGTCAGTGGGGATGGTCTGATGGACTGGGTCTTTCATATCACTTTTTACTCTTGGTCGAACTACAAAGGTCGCAGTGAGTTGGTAATGTCCACTTAGGTGATGTCGCCGGTTGGCTGCTACAATCACATCTATTTGGGCTGCAGCGATATAATCAGTAGGACACAATATTCTGTCGAGTGCTGAACTGCCAGTCGGGCTTTCGAAAGTATGGAGTTGTGGATGCGTGTCGAGAACTTGCGCGTGGACTAATAATTCATTCCAAAGGTCCGGGCAACTGGTATCTACCTGGTTGAAGTCTCCTCCCATGTAGAGGGGAAAGTCTACTTTACTGGTCTTGACCCAGGCGATGAGTTCTTTCAGTTCAGCGACCTTAGTTTGTGGATGTAGATACACTGACAAAAGTCCGATAGTAGAGTATCTGTCTTGGATTACTGCGAGGACAATGCGACCTGGGATGACAACTTCTGTTCGGTCAAGTTTCCATCCTGGCGGAATTAGGGCTGCCGCACCACCAGACACTCCACCTCTTTCTGTTAACAGTCCTTGGGTGTGTGCTACTTGAATGCCTGGTATGTTATGGTGCAAGGCCTGATGGGTTTCAGCATGCCATCTGGTTTCTTGTAGTAAAACCGGGCCTGTCCGTAGAAGTCGTTTAATTAGTCGCATTTTGGCATCGCCTACCCTAGTTGCAAGTGTCCACCCTGATACATTCCACACATGTAATCGTTTAAGCCTGAATGGAAGATCTTGCCTGATAGCTTTCCGGTATTCGAGAATGCCTCTACCTATTTCTTCTACTGCAAGAGAAGGTAATGTTCGAGAGTCATACATAAGTTGCTGATAGAAATCATCAACACTCTGATGGAAGAGTGCAGCAACATGTTGCAAGTTTAGCTTCCACCATGGTGTTCGGACATGGAGTATATTGGGCAGTATTGATAGGTCGCGTATCTTTGATAAGTATGGCGGACATTGAGTTCCTGTTTCAAATAGGTAAGTCGTTTTGACACATCGCGTGAGCATCTTGAGCAAAGTACGGAGCAGAGGAGCAGGCAGGTTCCGCAGAATCATCATCGTTCCGAGTAGAAAAAATTAATTGACTCCCTCCGTTGGGGCTTCTCCCAGTGCGAAGAGCAGCCTGCTCCACTCCTCCGTACTTGCAAAAATAAGATATTCTCCCGATGGGTCCAATGTATGCGATTGTATGAGCTGAGTTCCAATTTGCCTGGGCATTCGTCGCATGGACGATGACTGCGCATACCACATTGGTGACCATACTACAGGAGTGGCAACTTTGTATGCAACAAAGGACTTAGAGTCTGAAAGAGCTTGAACTTGGTGATTGTCAACCACATGTATGGCGATCCATTGTGGAATGGCACCACTAACATCTCGTGCTAATACACCTATAATACTTAAGCCTCCTGTGCCATCCAGACCACCGAGGAGATGGATGACAGTGCTAGCTGTCGAGGCGTTGTGCATAAGACACTGTGGGGCACCAAGTGTGTGCAGGTAACACAAGGCACAGAAAGGGCACTGTAACGCCGCAAATTCACTAAGATGTATATAGTGTTGCCCGTTATCTATGCGAGCAGTTATCGGGTAGGTCACAAATGTATGATAAGAAAATTGCACCGCATCAGCAAAAATCTTTGGCATACTGGCATGAATGAGAAGGTCTTTACTTTGTCGATAGTCAAATGCGACAGTTCCAAAGCGAAACGGTTGGTCAGGCTCATGAGAAAGCAACAGGAATAGCAAGCAAGGTCGTTGTACCCCAACATAGATAAGGGTAGGTTGCATTATTTTTGGTGCCCAAATGATAAAACCGTAGGGAAATTGGTGCTTTACACTGAGCGTTGCAATCTGGAAAACGACAAATAATTGTTTGATAGCAGTAAGTTGTTCAGCACCAGTATATTCTTTCAACAGTTCAATATGCTTTGCTTTGATCTCGTGAGCTTCGGAATGAAATCCAAGACCATTTTTAACAGCCAAGTACAGCATGTGCGCTGATAGGGTAACATTTTCATATGTGTTGGAGGACTCTAGCACCCAATCGATCCGAGTTTGGGTCATAATACTGCTCAACTCTTTATCCCCGAAGGGGGGTTTATCCTCACTGTGAGCTCCATGATACTTAGGTGGGTTGGATCCTTGTAGAAAGGCAAAGACTGTCGGCTGGTGTACTACTGGGGGGCAAACTGATTCGACGTTATCATTAAGGGAGTAGTGCCGCCATTTTGCTTCAAAATCCACTTTGTCATCTCTGAGTTGAACTCCTCGAGCGGCTGCTTGTTCCAGAACCAACTTCAGCAAGTCTTGGTATTTGGAATAGACTTCTTGGATGCTAGGCAGATCCTTGTGGTCCGGCTGCGCATCATTATTTCCCTCAACCCACTGTTGTAATTGATCATCGGTGCCGAGGGCTGCACTGATGAGGGATGGATGAAAGCTATTTCCACAAAAGTCTCGAATCACTTTATCCGTGAGAAGGGAAGGCCCATGTCTTTCTGTCGTTAAAATATTATCAAGTCCTGCTAATTTGCGTACTTCTTGGACCGTCAGAATTCTCATTGGCAGTACAATATTCGGGTTATGGAAGATAGGCAAAAGTTGTTCGATGAGTTCATCTTTTTTGGATGCGGTCGCTCTGTCCGTTTGAAGAGTGATAAGGAAACTTTTCCATATAGGAAGAAAATGAGCAGGGATGAAACTAGCCCATGGCAGGTTTGGGACCCTAGCTCCCTCAGCAATTTGAGTTAACAACATGAAAGATTTTCTCCCACCAAAAAAGGAATAATCCCATAGAAGTGCACTGGGCTGGTAGCCTGTCCAGGAGAGCTTCAGAATTCCACTGTTTGACAGCCCTCTTGTTCGGAGTAGTGGAGCCAGTGGTAAGTTTTCACCGTTCAGGGTAACTAATGGGCCCCACTCATCGTGAAATGTAAGTGGAACAATGGCTAGCTCCTCTGTGTCCATGTGACTCCGTAGAAATACCCTTTTTCGCTGAATGCCATAATAGGGACTCGTGTCCCAGACCCACCGGTTGGTTGGTTGCTTGGTAGGGAGTCCAAGGCAGTATAGAAACATTTGGAAATGTTCAGACTGCTCAAGGCGCTGTATACCTTTAGGTTTGCGGTCAGTTTGTACGAGTTGCATGCTCCCAGCATTCTCTGTCAAGTATCGGATCGATTCAGTTCCAAAGAGCTTCTGAAGATGCAGAATAACAAGGTACACTATGAAGAAGAGCATACTTCGCCGACCTGTCAGCCCAAGCAGTCCATTTAAATACCCTGCACAAGTAAGATCTTGACAGGGAGATCCTGCAACAACAATCCATTTGATTGAGGGGTGCATTGCCTTGGCTTGACGAAGGATCAGAGAGTCACGAGCAATTAAATCCCAGACATCTTTAACGTAGATGGTAGCAACCCCTTCAATCGTATATCCCCACTGTTGGTCTTCACGTAGCCCTATTTCCGCAGCAACAAGCCGACGTAATACAGGATCAATTTCTGCAGCGATGAAAATGGTAGGGGGTTTACCTAGTTTTTTCTTAATGATGTGATAGACAGATCCGACTCCATCAAACATCGAGATAACACCAATGCCAGCAAGCGTTCCGTGTGCGATAATCCTAGGTAATCCTTCAGGGTCAATCTCTTCAACCATATCCTCATTCTTACCATCTTTGGGGGGCCATGTCTGGTTGCTTTCGCCTTCTTCTTGTTCGACTTGGTTTTAGCATTGTGCTTGCATGAAGGGTGAGAAAGCTGCGAGTTTCGTGTTCTTTTCTGCTTGCGAGGTGATTTGAGAAAGCCTTTGACAACCTTTAATTGTCTTCTGCGATATTGCGCAACTTCTCCACCTCCTGCTGCTTCAGAAAGTTGTTTTGTCATTAAAATTGCTTTGGGTGATTTGACTGGCAATATGACCAGCCCACTGATGAGGAGCTTCCCGCTGACGAGCTTGTAGTCCGCAACTCGTATGCCATTGTTGTGGTCGTACATACTTATCATTCCAGGCTGGCTAGTATGCAGGACAATGAGCTGGCTGTCATGGTCAAGCCTAGTGGTGGCTATGAGACACTGGATTTCATACTCCCTTTCTTGGAACATAAATTTGTGCCCGAGTGGGAGTCGTTCTTCCTCAAGCTTCGGATAGGAGCATCCTGGAGGTACTTTGATTCGAACAATGATCAAAGGGCCGAATTTCCGCACTTCCACTTGGCTTGGGCAGTGTCTAGACATGAACAAGCTTGACACTCTGTCAATTCGTCAGCATTCCAGATCGGAGCTAACAAGTCACAAAGTTCATCTATGCCTGTATTAGGCTTGATTGTCGCAGTGAAGGTGTCAATTGGTAGTGTGCTAGACCGTAAACACGCCTGACATTGCAGCACAAATCTTGAGAAGAGGAAGCTACGAGTACTCTGACTAAGGTTAGCGCATATAATTGAATATAGTTCATACACAGCGTCATTTTGGGTAGTGCCGTTGGGGGGAATGGTGCTAAGCGTTGCTAGGGAAAGGCAGGCGTCGAAACATGTAAAGGGAAAGACAGTGGGCACTTGATGAACCCAGCTCCACCCTACACCTACTGCTGCAAGGGCTGCTTGTCGAACATGTATGCTGACATGTGTTGGGATCCAAGGCCCCCTTGAAAGGAGGTACAATGCAGTATTCATGCTAGAAATGTGGCTACAGTGGATCGCAATGTCTTGGGCTTTGTGAGCTAAGGCAGCGATAACGGCGTCATCAAGGGTCGGGAACCATTTGCGGCTAGATTCAGCGAAGGGAGAGAGAGAGGTAAACCGACCTTGTTGGGACTGACTTTGGGTCTCACGTTCAAAGGGTGGCTGGGTGAGGTCAATTTGCTGAGTATGGTCATCTTCCCCAGTGATATCAATGCACACACGCGTTTTGTCGTTAGCCGGGAGAACAGAACTTCGTTGAAGGGCAGCCTGGATGAGGGGCACAACATCCCCTTGATGTGAGGAAGAAGCCTGGGACGGTTTGGTCTTTGTGGGGGTTGCAATGCCAGGGGGGTCTTTACCGACTTCTACGACAACAGCGTCATCAGGCAACAATGACTGTTCTTCTGGTACAGTAACATTTCCTATAGGGGCCTCAGAGGCAGCATCTAGAGGCTGGGACTGACTTGGAAGTGTATGTACAATGGGGTCACTGCTCTCCTGTTTGGCATTGTCAGTTTGTGAGGGAAGGGAGACACCGGGTGGGGAGGAAGGAGTGATAACAGGGTCAGAGAGTTCATTCGACAGTCTGACTTTACTTGCAATACCACCTTTCACCTCTCCACCAGCGGGTTTGATCTCTGGCAGGCTAGTTTTTCGACTGCTGAGAGCTTCTCTTTCACATGTAGGGGGTTTCTTGAGAGGGGTGGAGAGAAGTGCAGGTTGGGGAGGTAGCATCTCTTTATCTTCCTCCTCTACTTTGCGTAAATCATTTCGGTGATGGTCTTGATCAACAACCATATCAATAATTGGTTGCTCACTGGTGCCAGCTGGGTGACTTGCAGGAAGGTTGGTCCATGGGATGGTTGGGCTGACAGTAGGGGGGTCATTGTGTGCATTCCTCGGCATTAATTGCCCTTCTTTGGGTTCACCTTGACTGCTTGACCACTCTGTATTTGGCTTCGTAGTGTCATGGACGCTTGCCCCAGCGACTGCATCAGCAAGGGGGGGACTGCTTTGATAAGGGTTGATCTGTTGGGAAGGCGGTGTTGGCGGGGGGGTGGTGCCTACCGCGGCGTAAGCCGGAAATTGATCTGTTTCTTTCTTACTGCCGGGGGGGGTAGACGGGGTCCTAGGCAGTTTGGCACCATGGTCAGTAAGTTTGTCCTTCGTGACCGGCTGGTTTTGTGTGGAGTATGGAGAAAGTACCGCAGTAGTTTTCCTATTGGTACCGCTGTTGTCGAAGGTATTAAATTTCCATGCAGCAATGGCTTCAACTTTAGTATCAGCAGTGATCATGGCACTGAAGTCAAAGTAGGGAGGCACGAGCATGACTAGATAACAAGCTTTGAAGGGATAAATTTGTAGAGCGTCGACTTTGGTGAGGTATAATGAGCTTTCGAGGCCGTCAACTCGATTGATTTGACATTGCCTTCCTGTCGGTATTTCAAACATCATAATTCTGGTAAATTTGGACACTTGCTCAAACCTAAGGAAGTTTTGCTTGCAGAAATCTCCTTTCGCACTATTCACTGCTTCAAAATGACTGAAATGAGTCAAAAAGATATCTAGTGTGTCTTTTACAGGTATTGGTTCAAGGAAGAGTATCCATGGGTAGGTCTCTTCAGAATAAGTGTATGACACCTGTTGAGTCGGTAGGTCAACTGCTGAGTCCTTAAGGAGCCCAAACCGTCGCTTCTGTGAAGCATTCTGGGTGCTGACAGGGGCGATGACAGTGAGTCTGTTTTTGAAGCTTGGATTACACTTTTCACCGATTCTACGCCAATGCTCTCCTTTGGTCTCGTGCCTGGGAGGTTCACCCGGTGCACCAGTTTGTGGCAGTATGTTTCCGCAATGTTCTATCGTGAGAACAATATTGTTTCCTCGTCTGTCCTTGACTGAGAAAGAACATGGGAAGTTCTGCTTAACTTCATGAGGGATCCAAAAAGTGAGCATCGTGATATTGGCATTATCTTCATTAACGATGGTTTGAAATTCAAATTTGGAGGCTGAAAAAGCATTAATGAGTGCAAAGCCAAGATCTGAGTCAATGACTGCTACTTCATTTTCCAGGAGTGGGATGATGCTACTTTTTGCAATTTGAAGTGGTATAAAGGGCATACTGCCTATTGGTGCATATCTTACTTCAATTCGGTACCAGTTGCTGCCAATGGCAGTCACTTGACTAAGAACAAATTGTGTCGATTGCTGTCGTTGTCCGAAGGGCAAGTACGTTGTTGAACAATGCAATAAATTGCGGAGCACTTCGATTTCTATGCCTTCTAGTTTCAGCATTACTTGAGCTTTAGACAGGAAAAAGTACTTTATTCTAAAGGACATAAGCTCCAGCGCAAGAGCATTTCGTTCTTGATCACTTAAGTGCCGAGTGGAAATAACAGTGAAAGTAGCAGCCTCCCGCAGTTTATGTAAGCGAGTCCAGTCAATGCCTTCTTTGATTTGGAACTGGGTATCTTGTGCTGTGTTAATTTCTTTCTGTAGTGATTCAATTGCTTCACGGATTTTGGTTCTTTGTAAGCACGAGTTCTTTTCATATTTGATAGTAAGCGGCACGCTTCCTTTTGACTTGTCAGAATTATAGCAGCCGTTTGGTGACGTACTGGTCTCACTGACCCCAGGGTATTGCCCTTGTCGCAATTCTTTGCCAACAAAATTTTCAAAGGCAATACGAGCAGGCATTATCAGCTCATCAGTAATCGTGTCAGAGATTTGCCATTCGATTACCGACGGACTGCTTGACAGGCTATCCATTTTGACTAGATATAGTACAGTAGGATATTTTTGATATCTGAGGATTCCAGTGAGTTGCTTAATTTCTCGGATGGCTGCAATATGCCTATGGCAAGTGTCGAAAACTTTAGCTGCTATTTCAACTGGGCCAGTGTTGGCATGACACTCATAGATAAAAATGACAGTCTGTTGCATCGTCGCCAGTGTTCTCATAGCACTTTGCGCAGCTCCAAAAGAGGGAAACGCGTAAGCAGTCGTCTCCTGCTTCGCTGTCTGTGAATGCAGCTGATCATAAGTGGTCAAAAGTATGCCTTCAGGTGCTTTGATTTTGCTAGGAAAATGCACCATGAGAGTGGCATTCAATCCAAGTGCACCGAGACCTTCTGCAGCAGCCTGTTGAGCCTCGATGTGCTCCGACATTCTGGCTTTGTCTTCTTACTAGGAAAAGGGGGTGTGTGTGAGAGGTATGACAAGTTACTCGAGATAAGATTGGGGAGGGGGGGGAGTACCTGCCACGTCTTTGGACAGATAAACCCGTAAAGCAGGGAGAGAGAACCGAAACAAGAAAAGAGAGAGTAAGGAGTGGAGTCACTTCAATAGGTTCGCAAAGGAAGTAGCTAAACCCAAACAAATTAAAAGGGGAGGAAAAAGGGGTTTCCTCAAACACAAAAAGGAAAGGAGGAGGGTGGAGTAGGTAACAGAGCACCTGTCACGTCTTTGGACAGATACACTGTGTAACCAGAAAGAGGAGTGAAAAGAACAGTGACCTGTCACGTCTTTGGACAGACACACTGTGTGAGAAAAAGAGGTCCAGAAAAGAGACAAAAAAGGCGCGAGGAAACAAAGTGCTCAGGTAAAAAAAGAGACCTTGGTAAAGCAGTGAGGTAAAGAACAGTGACCTGTCACGTCTTTGGACAGACACACTGTGTGAAAGCAATCAGGTTAAAAGAGGGACCTTGGTATAGCAATGCAGTAAAAAGAACAGTGACCTGTCACGTCTTTGGACAGACACACTGTGTGAACGCAAACAAGAGCAAGGAGATGAAGAGAAAGCAAAGAAGTCAGATAAAAAGAGGACCTTGGTAAAGTAATGCAGTAAAAAGAACAGTGACCTGTCACGTCCTTGGACAGATACACTGTGTGAGCGCAAAAAATCCCAGGAAAAGTGAAAACAGTGAGCCTGTCACGTCTTTGGACAGACAGCCTGTGTAAACGCAAAAAACTCGAGAATGGGTGAGTGGTTGCACAAGATGCCTGTCACGTCTTTGGACAGACACCAAGGTAACAAGGAAAACCAAACCTTAGGTTCTTAAGCTCGATGCCAATCACAGATATAAGGCAAGCAAACTTAAACAAAACCTGAGACTAAGGTTTGCGCAATCTCTCAACAAGGTGTTTAATCTAAGGGCCAGACGAAAACCTAAAGAGAGCAACAAGAAACAACCACGAACTCTTAAAAAGGGGGGTTCCGGTAGCACAGGAGGAATCGAGCACAGTAAGTCGCCCCAGCAACAAACTACACAACAAGTCCCTTACCCCTGGGCTAACTACGCAGTTACCAGTACTCTCCTCTGCAACAGGTGTGCTCGGCTACTGGAAACTTGAACCGAAAACTTGAGCCAAATGGGTGGTAGTGAACCTGGCGTACGGAGGAGAGCCCTGTTATTCGTAAGTGGACATGCGCACCCCTCCGTCACACCCCCCACTGTCAATGGGCTGGGAGGGGTCCGGGCACTCGGTGCAGTCAGTGTTCCCTTCACCAAGCTGCTACTAACCGAGAACTTAGAGTTGTCTCGAGGTGTTCCGGAGGCAAAGCTAACCCTGAAAGTACAAGCAGAAAAACCCCTCCCCGCAACGTACCCCATAAGTGGAATTGAATTGTTTGATGTGTTGTCTATTAGCGTGTGTGGTTGATGTTTTCGTTATTTGTTTTTTTTTTTTTTTTTGCTTGTTGCTGGAGGGGTAGTGATTTGTAGTCTTTGGACTTCATGAACCCCTTCGTCAAGATCAATGAAGAGCAAGTGGCCATAGGAGTGTTTAGCACGTCCACTCCATGTGGGGTGCCCTCCTTCTATCAGGACAATCTGATAGTTGAATTCTGTCAGAGAATCAGGTTTCCACACACAAAGCCGGTCCTCCAGGCAGTGCACCAGTGTGACTGTGCGTTCGCCCGTGGCAAGTCTCATCATCTCTGGCGGCGTCGCAATCGCAGCAACTTTGGTGAGGCCAGGAAACACAGCAAACGCACTCAGGATCTCATGGACAGCAAGGCCCGTATAGGACCCTGCCGAGAAACCATGCACGTAGACATCCCTGAAACCGCTTGTAGCCGCTGTGGTGACTAACTGTGGAAAGCATGACTTCAGAAATAGATGTTTGCCTTGCGGATGGTAGCAACGAAAGATTTGCATAATTGCTGTTGTCCAGGTCGGGTGTGGTGGCCTGGCATGGGCTGGCCGGATATTCGCAGCCTCAATTAGGCGAATCGCTCGCGTGAGCAGCAGTTGTTGATCAGCGAACTGTCCAGGGAGAAAATCTCGCCAAGCTGTCCATCCTTCTGCCGTGGAGAGTAGCTGATAGATCACATATTCATGCACAGTTTTTGTGAGGCCCAACTGGGTGATATGTTCTTCCCAGTCATCTGTCATCGCAAGCGATGGGCCATACACCTTGGTTTGCGCAAGATTTTGCAGGAAAATATCATATTCATGCTCGCCACTAAGTAGGCCACCCCCTAGTCCACTGCAATGCACTTCAAGGGGTCGGTCTTGCATCGGGGCGTCATCTTGCCAGACTTCAGCGAGGGAAAAGACCCAGGAGGCCCACTCTGCAGAGCCTGTGAGGGCTACGGGCAGCGCGTCTGCGGGTTGGCCCCCACTGTAGTGTTGTTTGGACACTTCCCCAATATCTATGGCCTGCTCGTTGACGGTGACTTCCCACTTAGCCATCTCTCTGAAGGGTAACGGAAGACCAAACGTGAGGGGAGCTGCCTGCTGCAGCGATGTACATGAAGGTTCAGATTGTTCCTTCCGGTGCCACAGTCCACACAGCAATGTGAGTTGAGCTTGGGAGAGAGGAACAGGAGGCACTTTGGCATGCAGTCGCAGACCAACCACTGGAAGGAAATTGGGATGCAACCATTGGGGCTTCCATTCTTGTGTCCCAAATAGAGCCGCAGCCAGCGGCAACCAGCCAAATTGGGCCAGCTCAGCGAGACTGCTGGGCATTCTTTTCTTGGCAGTACTGCCAAACCCATGCAGGAGCACAGGCCGCATGTAGTGTGGCTCAATTGTCATGGCTTGGTACATCTTGTCTCCCGGTAGTACTCGTACGCTGACTTTGCCCGGCAGCAGGCTAAGGGTCGGAAGGGCTCCTTGCTCATAGGCAGGCCGAGCCCATTTGTGGAAGTTGGGTTGTCTACCTTGGTAGCCATCAAGGATTCTCCGTAGATGACCGTGGCGCGGCCAGACTCCAGAGGCTGGGACCGGAAAAGTGACTAATCCAGACCACTGGCCCAACACACTCCACGCATGGCACCAATCTGCAGTAACCCGGGTGGACGTGCCAAGCAGAGGAGAGCCAAGTAATCCACTAGCGACTGCTTGCTCAACGTCCGCAGGTGGATATGTAGTAGCAAGGTAGGCTTCGACATGTCCATGATAGGCACTGGTAATAACGTGGGCTATTTCATCAGGATCAGTATCCGAGTCCTCCAATACAGTGATAGGCACAGGGCTCTCATGACCTGAAGCTAATACAATGACCAGGCCCGCGTTAATTTCAGTGAATGTCTCACTCAGTAAGATGACTCCTTTGGGCCTACACTCAGCGGCAGTTTCATCCTCGGCTGTTTTGTCTTTCCGGGTAGGTGAAGTTGACCCAGACGGTGAAGAGTCATCGCTGCTGGACGACGCCCGACGAGACATGCGGAAACTCGGGTCTGGTGAACCACCATAGTCAACTTCATCTGCCAGATCGGCACCATAGGTAAATGGCGGAGCTCGTAGCGGGTCAGCTGTTCGGACAGCAATATGGTCAGCACTATTCTGGACAGCTTCGATGGTGGGCCAGGTTGCTGCATATCCCTGCCCGTGTCCACAGAGCGCGCACGTTTGTGCGATGATGCAATGGGACTTGGCAGTTTGCTTTTTGCAACTTTGCTTGGCGTAGCTGGGAGGGTTGGATCAGTGCTCGCTAGCCAAAGTTCTCGTATCTCAAAGAGGGTCACAGGCACACAATCGCTGTCAATCAGTGCAAAGTTGATGGTCGGAAAGAGGAATACAGAGGAGGCCCGCACATGCGAAGCCTGATTTCAATTGACTTTCCGGCCCCAGAAATGGAACCTGAAAGCGCACATGTGGTATCAGCTGTCTCCGTTCCTTAGCTCCAATGTGGCGATTGCAATGCAGCACCACCCAGGCAACATTCACCAATCCGTCACTACTCCGCGCTACTCCGCTACTCCGTGGTATGTTTTACTTCAATTGCCCAATGTAATTGACATGATATCGAAACGATGGCGGAGTAAGAGAGCCTTCAATACTTCACCTTCCCACATCTTTCCCTAAGCAGATTCTTACTCCATCCCGTCGCTACTCCGCGCTACTCCGCTACTCCGTGGTATGTTTTAATTCAATTACCCAATGTAATTGACATGATATCGAAACGATGGCGGAGTAAGAGAGCCTTCAATACTTCACCTTCCCACATCTTTCCCTAAGCAGATTCTTACTCCATCCCGTTTTAAATTAATACTATTAATTAATAACGGGGTTGACTGAAAAGATCATAATTCATGTTCTTTCTGGGCTGAAAACTTCGGTAGGAGTCTAGAGGGGCAAGGGGGGCCAACAAGGGGCAGTAAAGTATTCAATACAATCATTCAAATGGAAGCCGGCCACCTGCGCGAAAAACCCACAAACTCCTCAACAGCAAGAAACACTTCAAGCAATCACCTAAGGCTGCAAAAGGCTGATGCGCCTTCTTTTAGCAGCAAACAATCAAGCCACCAGACGAAACGAAATAAGAAAAAGCTACCTTCAACTGGGTTCAAGCAGCAACCGATATGCACCCCGCTTGCCCCAACAAGAAACCAAATCATCTACAAAACAGCTTCCTCCGACGGACCCAATTCTGGGTCCGGAAAACCTTCTCAAAACCGGCTTCGCTCAAAAGGGCCTCCCTAGTTGCCCTTCCGGTCGCCATAAGCCACAAAGCTTCCTTGAAACCAAAACGTTGCACTTCTGCAACCTTGATACAACAAACTTCAAAAAATTAACCTAAACACGGTCCCAAAAATGGGACCGCCTGGCGGTCCCATTTTTGGGACCGCATGCACCGCTTAGTAAAAGAACAAGAGAAAAGCACTTTCACGGTCCCATTTTTGGGACCGTCTGGCGGTACCAAAAATGAGACCGCAAAATCGCAAAATCAACAGCAAGGCGGACCCGTGCAACGAACAAAAAATGACAACTGCGTTTAGTTAAGCAACAAGCATATAGAGTTGGAACAGAGGAGGCCCGCACATGCGAAGCCTGATTTCAATGTGACTTTCCGGCCCCAGAATGGAACCTGAAAAGCGCAATGTGGTATCAAGCTGTCTCCGTGCCTTAGCTCCAATGTGGCGATCTGCAAATGCAGCAACCACCCATTTGCAACATCACCAATCCGTCGCTATCAGCGCTACTCCCGCTACTCCGTGGGTATGTTTAATTCACAAAGCCCAATGTTAATTGACATGATATCGCCCACGATGGCGGAGTTAAGAGAGCCTTCCAATACTTACCTTCCCCACCATCTTCCCTAGCAGATTCGTACTCCATTCCCCGTCGCTACTCCGCGCTACTCCGCTACTCCGTGGTATGTTTTAATTCAATTACCCAATGTAATTGACACGATATCGAGACGATGGCGGAATAAGAAAGCCTTCAATACTTCACCTTTCCACATCTTTCCCTAAGCAGATTCTTACTCCATCCCGTTTTAAATTAATACTATTAATTAATAAACGGGATTGACTAAAAAAAATTTGATTCATGTTCTTTCTGGGCTGAAAACTTCGGTAAGAGTTTACAGGGGCAAGAGGGGCGAACAAGGGGCAGTAAAGTATTCAATGCAATCATTCAAATGGAAGCCGACCGCCTGCGCAAAAACCCACAAACTCCGCAACAGCAAGAAACACTTTAAAGCAAATCACTAAGGCTGCCAAAAGGGCTGCTGCGCCCTCTTCTTAGCAGCAAACAATCACGCCACCAGCCGAAACGAAAAACAATAATTAAAAAGCTACCTTCAACTGGGTTCAAGCAGCAACCAATATGCATCCCGCTTGCCCCAACAAGAAACAAAATCATCTACAAAACAGCTTCCTCCAACGGACCCAATTCTGGGTCCGGAAAACCTTCTCAAAACCGGCTTCGCTCAAAAGGGCCTCCCTAGTTGCCCTTCCGGTCGCCATAAGCCACAAAGCTTCCTTGAAACCAAAACGTTGCACTTCTGCAACCTTGATACAACAAACTTCAAAAAATTAACCTAAACACGGTACCAAAAATGGGACCGCCTGGCGGTCCCATTTTTGGGACCGCATGCACCGCTTAGTAAAAGAACAAAAGAAAAGCACTTTCACGGTCCCATTTTTGGGACCGTCTGGCGGTACCAAAAATGAGACCGCAAAATCGCAAAATCAACAGCAAAGGCCGACCCGCGCAACGAACAAAAAATGACAACTGCGTTTAGTTAAGCAACAAGCATATAGAGTTGGAACAGAGGAGGCCCGCACATGCGAAGCCTGATTTCAATTG
>CAMXCT020004869.1:0-27298 GCA_947184155.2 Cladocopium goreaui | reverse complement strand
CAGGATGGAGTGCGCAATCCCAATCAGATTTCTAGCTTCGGCAGAGTGCCCCGACCTGAAACAGAATAAGGACAACTGACACTGCAACAACTGACAACTGACAAACAATCAATGCGTCCAAGCTACCAGAGGGAAGCTGAGTCCCAACGCCATTGATGAATGACAGTGACTCCCACTGCCCCTTCTACCATCTGCTGGCCAGCATTGACCTTGAGCTTGGCCCACTGCAGCGCTACATCTTCATCCTTAGCAAGTCTCCAGTAACACGACTCCGTCACAGGATTGAACACAAAGGGTTAGTGGGTAAAAACTTCAAGTTGCAGCTAGGCTCTTTCCCAGACAAAACAGCATACATCTGGGCAATCTCTTCAACAACATCTGACATCTCCGTTGGCAACGGCAGGCTTGCTATCTTGGGCGTCAAGCACTCACGGTCATTGTTGGCTTCCTGCCAAGTAAAGGGGCAACAAATCCAGAATGCAAAGTAGCAGCACGGACCAGAAAGCACCAACTAACACCCATCAAAAACCAAATCTGTCCTCATGCAACTTCAAGATCTGATCTTTGACATACTCACACCAAGGCGGCAACTCACTGCTGCTGCCGGCTGCCATGTTCAGAGACGATATGATATGACTGGTTCAGCACAAAAGCCACTGGTCATGAACACATCACACGGGCCCAAGGGGACACCACAAGTCAAAGAACACAGGGTGTTCCAAGATTCCAAGAAAAGAAAATCAAACCAAAACATTCTGGGTCAGTGTTTTCACAAATTGAATCAGGGGCTGCAGACCATAGGATTCTGGACTCTGAAGCTACTTACCCAGAATCCTATGGCAACTCCCAGTTGCCATAGGATTTGGCAGGGATAGTCAGTGAGGGGAATCCCAATATATTGAAATACAGAAAATCATATACCCTGGGAAATCCTATGGCAACTCCCAGTTGCCATAGGATTGGGGCACATGCTGCCTACACCTCAGAATCCTACGGTTGGCAGCCAGGTGCCTTTTGAATTTCAAATCCCAGGTCTATGGCAACTCCCAGTTGCCATAGGATTGTCGGAAGTTGGCAGCAAACCCAAGTCCCAAATCTATGGCAACCCCAAATCCCAGGTCTACGGCACCCCCAAATCCCAGGTCTACGGCAACCCCAAATCCCAGGTCTATGGCAACTCCCAGTTGCCATAGGATTGTCGGAAGTTGGCAGCAAACCCAAATCCCAAGTCTACGGCAACCCCAAATCCCAGGTCTACGGCAACCCCAAATCCCAGGTCTACGGCAACTCCCAGTTGCCATAGGATTGTCGGAAGTTGGCAGCAAACCCAAGTCCCAAATCTATGGCAACCCCAAATCCCAGGTCTACGGCAACCCCAAATCCCAGGTCTACGGCAACCCCAAATCCCAGGTCTATGGCGACTCCCAGTTGCCATAGGATTGTCGGAAGTTGGCAGCAAACCCAAATCCCAAGTCTACGGCAACCCCAAATCCCAGGTCTACGGCGACCCCAAATCCCAGGTCTACGGCAACTCCCAGTTGCCATAGGATTGTTGGCAGTTGGCAGCAAAGTCTACGGCAACCCCAAATCCCAAGTCTACGGCAACCCCAAATCCCAGGTCTACGGCAACCCCAAATCCCAGGTCTACGGCAACGCCAAATCCCAGGTCTACGGCAACCCCAAATCCCAGGTCTACGGCAACCCCAAATCCCAGGTCTACGGCAACCCCAAATCCCAGGTCTACGGCAACCCCAAATCCCAGGTCTACGGCAACCCCAAATCCCAGGTCTACGGCAACCCAAATCCCAGGTCTACGGCAACCCCAAATCCCAGGTCTACGGCAACCCCAAATCCCAGGTCTACGGCAACCCCAAATCCCAGGTCTACGGCAACCCCAAATCCCAGGTCTACGGCAACCCGAAACCCCAGGTCTACGGCAACCCCAAATCCTAGGTTTATGTCAAAATAGAAATCAAATAGGTTCAAATGGGCTTGAGGGTCCAGCTGCCAAGTGCACAGCTGCCTGGATTAAATGGCCTGAAATCAAGCTGTTGAACAGTAATCCACGGTCCCTGATCTACAGAAAAGTCAAAGTAAGATGCAAATGTGGAGTGCCTGAGGGCCAAGCTGCCAGATGCCAGATTCAAATCGAAATGCCTGAGGGTCAGTTGCCAGAAGAACTGGGTGGAATCTGAAGATGCACAGTTATCAGATTCAAATGCAAATGCCTCAATGGGCCAGTTGCCAGATGCATAGCCAGTTGCCAAAGAATGCTTGAAAGTGAAGCTGCTAGATAATTAAACCAAAACGCCAGATCTACAGCAAAGCAAAAAAATCAGACGCATGTGCCAGTTGCTTAGATGCATAGTGCCAGTTGCTTAGGGCCAAGCTTCAGGGCCAATCTGCGAGTCTATGGAGGCCTTACAGTACAGCAGGAACCTGGAACAAGAACTCTGTTATAAAGGCAGTCTTAAGGACAATAAAAGCCTATTCTGCCAATGCTGAGCTCCTTTTTGGCGCTGCGGGACACTGCTCTGAATTTGGTGCTACTTCCAATTCACCAAGATTGCCAGAACAATGGCCGCAACTATGTTTGAAGTAAAAGCGTTGCCGGCCAATTCCTGACTTTGCCTTTGGTCAAGTCCACCAAGACCTGCTTTCTCTACTTCTTCTGGGCCAAGTCCTTGCAACCGCAAGTAGAGGTTGCCAGTCACATTGGAGTTGGTGAAGCAATGGCCTTGAAATATATACAGATATTTCTTGGTAGGCAGAAGGCAAGGGTGGCAGGTGGAGTTGAAACGAACATAGTTGAGGGAGTCCCCAATGTTTGCAACCAGGCAATCCTGGTCCACAGGGTTCTTGATGTTCTTTCGCATGTGCAGGGCCAACTTCAGGATTGCACATTCAACCTCCCGCTCAGTGAGGTTCAACTTGTCTTTCTGCTGCACCAATGCCTTCTGAACTCTGGTCTTCATCTCTGAGTCCGCAATTTTCCATTTTTCTTTGAAAGCAGCATGCTGTTTTTTCCATACAGGTGGTTTCTTGGGTTTGTTTTTGTTCTCCACCTTTTTCTTGTCATTCTTTTTTTTTGGCATCTGACATCTCATCAGCAAGCATCGCAAATTTGGCATCTGACAAAAACTTGGCAAGAACATCTGGCTTGTCAATCTTGCAACTGGCCACAAAATCCCAAACTCTTTGCACCTGCTTCATGTGAATCTCCTGGCCATGCATGCCGAACCCTGCACTTCGCATCACAAAAACACCGTAAGTTCTTGACCTGCTTTGGGGGAGCCCAAAGTCACGAGTGTTGAGCAGGTTCCATGATCCAGCGTATCCTAGCTCTGCCAGTTTGTCTGTTGCAACTTTCGTTCCTTTTTCATTGACAGCCTTGCGCAGCTTGTCCAGCGCAGCCACACACTCCAGCATAATGAAGCGGGGTCTTGCATCCATGCCACATGAAGACAATACGTCTAGCATTTCCATGAAACTGGAGCCGCTTCTACCCTCTCTGTCCAAAATGGAGCGAGGAGTGGTTGTCAGGGGGCTGACATCATCGCATTCGATGGCTCCGATCCAAAGGTCTACTTTTGGTTCTTTCAACCCATTCAGCTCTGCAGTCCTTGATTTGAACAGTGCAGGTGCGGCATGCTCTCCACCACAACTCTTATGCACTTCCTGGCAAAGAGCTCTCTTCCATGCCACCATTTCACTGTAGAACACTGTTTGGCAAGCAACTGTCAAACCATGTATCTCTGTGATCTTGGACTCCAAAGTTTTTGAAGCTATGGTACCCGTTGCCATCCCAGCGCAGAGCTCACCAATGTTCAATGTGTGCTGACTGTGATGTGCCCGCAAACAATCAACATCTTTCGAGTCCAGCTTGTCCACAATCCAAGTCACATACCTCATCAGATTCGAAGGCGCATCAGGACTGGCTTCACCTTCACTGTGAGAGGAATCTAGTTCTCGTTTTTCACCTTTTCGGCATTTCCATTGCACTTCTTGTAGTCGAACTCTCTTTGTTTCTTCTGTCTCTGATGTAGCTTCGCTGGCAGACCTGTCAACAGCAAACCCATCAGAACAACCGCGGCTCCCACCGCCGCCATGATGGCCACGGCTACTGCTGCCACCGCCACCGCGACCGCCACTGCGACCGCCGCCGCGACGACCACGACCGCGACGACCACGACCGCGGGATGGCGCCGCCTCTGGCTCAGAGGTTGACACACTGCTGCCTTCTGATTCGGTCATCTTGAGCCATCAAAAAACTGTTTCGAAACACAAGTTGCAAGGTGCACCTTGTTTAATCAGCATCACCGAGTTTGCAACTGTATTTTCCCTCAGTAGATCAGGGCAGGTGGAAACACAGCTGCAATAAAGGAAGAAATGCAAGAAAGGCATCACATCATCACCACAAACTTCGATGGTGTGGAACTAATTCAAGCGCCAAACATTAAATTACAATTCAAACATAACCAGTTCACAAAGAGCGACTCTCCTAAGGATGGGAGCTGTGACAAACACGGGCACGCAAGGCTAACCTTTTCTTCCCTGCTCCGCAAATGATGCGCTGCATCTACAGATGCTGAACCCCAAAAACATCTGACCATTACAAATGATCAGCATGTGTCCATCACTTGTTGCGGAAGGGCATCTTCATGGGCACTGCATCCTTGTTCTGCTCCAACCATTTTCCACTCAAGAACCTGGCTTCCCCATAGTAATCGGATTTCGTCATGTTCTCAACACCCTCCCATTTTTCTCGGCAAAATTTGTAGAAGCTCGGCTCTGACTTGGATGGGTGCACCAAAAAAGGCTTGATGAGATCATCATACGCCTCAACAATGGCCTCCCAGATCATCAAGAGCTTTTCATTCTTCGGCGGAGGCTTGCTGGCAAAAGTCGATTTGCCTCGTTTGGCCAACCTCTCATCATCAGCATCAGAAGCTCGCTCCTTTCTTTTTGGCAACGCACCTCCATCAGCAACTGGCTTTTTCCCTCCTTCATCTGGCATCTTGACGTCATCATCTGGCATCTTGACGTCATCATCTGGCACTGTGTCCACAACAGGATCTGGCAACTTTGCATCATCTCTTGGTGAGTTTGCAGCATTCTTCATGGCCAAGTTCTCCTCACCGATCTGCTGGCTCTCTTCAGCAACTGCATCAAAGTCTTGAATGGCCAACAGTCTGGGTTTATCTTCCAGATGCAGAGGTTCCTGCTTGCCAGGAGCTTGAGCATGATCTGCCTGTAGCACAAGGTCTTCCCACAAGGACATCTGACGCTTCTCTGTAGAGTCAAGTTCTCCACGTAGATCTTGACTTGCGCTTGGGGTCATGACTTCCTCTGCTGTTGGATTCCAACTCAGAGCACAAGGCTTGCCAGATGGCTCAGCTATCTCAGGCTGTATTTGAGGCAGCCTGTCCTTGAAGACAGCGTCGAAAGCCGCTTGCCCTGCCATTGAGCGAGAGGTAGTGGAGGAGCGAACGCAAGATTGGTCTTGAAACTGGATGCTCACGATGCACATGAGCAGTGCAGCAGGAAGCTGTTGCAAATGACTCTTGAAATCAGTTGAACATCGCTACACAATCTGATCAGTTGATTGGCTATCAGCTGTGCCTGGACGATTGTGCGCCAAGCCTGTCAGCAGCAACAAAATCACAACAACTCATTGTCATCTGCACCTGTGGATGCACTGCCAGTCAAAGGAAGTCAAGACTGCACAGAGCATGTCAGGCTTGCACCAGGCCTGTCGCGGAGTAAAGAGGTTCAAGCCTGGCTTGCGACAGGGCAATGACAAAAAACATGGAAGTCAAGACTGCACAGAGCATGTCAGGCTTGCACCAGGCCTGTCGCGGAGTAAAGAGGTTCAAGCCTGGCTTGCAACAGGGCAATGACAAAAAACATCAAAAAACACACCAAGTGGTCACTGTTTGATCATGACAAGTTTGACAAAACTGACCCTCTGGATTGCAGCTGATTTTTTTCTTGGCGATTCCAATGGGTCTGTTATTTGCAGAACAAACTGCAAAGACCAATTGTAGACTGCCTTGTTTCTCAGGCAATCAATTCAGTTGCTGAGTCAAAAAATCCATCTGGCAGCGAACATTTGAGACAACTGACATCGGTCATCTCCTTCAGGTTTGCTGTCTTGAAAAGTTGGACAGCTGGGACAGCTCACCTGGCACTGGAACTCCAGCTCTGACCGTGATTCCGGGACCTTTTGAAATTCTTGTAGTAGTCATAGTTCGAGGAATCTGTCCGGATCCAACCGAGCTTCTCATTGACATGGCACATCACCACTTTGGAAGCTGCATTCGGCCCCGTCAGTTGTTTGTCTGTAGTGAGTTCACCTTAAGTTCGGGAACATCACATTGAAATTCTGAACCTTGGAATTTGGAAAGAAGGAAGACAGACAAGTAAGCAAGTTTAAGCAAAGGGTCGGCCCAGTTTCGTCGCCAGATTTTTGGCATAGTCCCTGCCCTCGTCATTGTACATGGCCAGGTTCAGACATGCCTGGGCCCACTGAAAGCATCTGACAACAACCAGATCAACAGACAAACAAGTTGAGCCAAGATACAGCACAAGCAACGGCATCAACCCCAAGCTTTTCCAAAAAAAAAGCGAGGGCAGGCACTTCCTGTCGCAGCTGCTGCCTCACCTGAGGGATGTCCAGTGGCAACAACTGCGCATTCGTGAAAGTGATGTGCATCCATGGCAAATGCATCCATGGCAAGTGCATCCATGGTACCCACTCATCAGGCCCGTCATCATTCTTCTGAGTCTCCGTCTGCTTGGGTGTGGCTTTAAGGCACTGTTCAAGGTCTGCATTGGCTGCCCGCAAATCCTCTAGCCAATACAGCCGGGTATCCTCTAGGTAGTTCTGGATTGCAACACCCAAGTCCTCCACCTCATTGTGGGAGACGGCCCCTCCAATGCATTGGAGCCTAGCAGGCAGCAAAGATTCAAAGGCAACTGATTACCAAACACCACAGAAGCTGTCAGATGATAAATGCCAGATGCTGCTGTCAGATGATAGATGTGAGATGTCATCAGCTTCTTGCAAGCAAGATTCCCGCGGTCATCCAAGCTGGGCAAATACAAAGCGCAATCCAGCATCCACGCAAGGCAAGAGGCAACTGTCATAGAGCGATGCCTGCCTTTGGAGCCTGAGGCACTGGGGCAATGACTTTGCAAGATTGTTTTTCAAGTAGATTGAAATGTTGACCATTGATTTTGAAAGATAGAGCTAGTGCATTGGAAGGAGCAAGTGATCGAGAGGACCAAGAATTGGTTTGTGGATGATTGGACCCATCCAGCAATTGTGGATAGCCACTGACCCAGTAGTTCCTTGCATTCAGCGGTCTGGCACATCTCCTCCAAAGTGTACTTGCCATTGGGGTCTGATTTCCACGTTGACCTCACATCCGATTGGATAATTGCAGCATCACCAAACTCTTGGATCAACTTGTATGGCACGCATTCACGCCCCAGCTTGTAACCTGACCCAACTTTGTAGCGGAAGTCGATGCCCCATGAGACAATGGAGATTTGCTTGTTGGCCAGGTCCAATTGGCGCTGAAACTTGGCGGGCCACGGATTCGGATCTGACATGGCTTGAATTGAAAGTGATCGAGTGATCGAGCAGACTTCTGTCATAGGAACATGGATAGCGAATGTTTTGATGTTGTGCAAGTCTTGATGGCTTCTCAATGTTAAAATGGCGTTTATAATTGCCTCTTTTCTAATCAGAACACATGACAGGGAATGCCAGCAACTGACATCTAAAATGGCAACAGTGCAGTGGTAGGCTCATGACAGGCGAAAGGAGCAGCAATGAGACCAAGTGCAAGCAAAAGCAATGCAAAAACAAGTCAGTTCGGCCATGAAGAGCTGCTCGCAGCCATTGACCATGTTAGACCTGCTTCCACACAGAATGGAAATTCAGCTGAAATGCAGGGGTCAGGACAACTGGAAGTGGCTTTTACCGCCACAAAACAAACATTGCATTCAATTGATTCCCCGGACAGCCTGACTGAGCCTGAACAAGCAGGATCTGCTGCAATGTTCCTGCCTTGAAGTTCACACTTGATTCTGAAACTACAAAGAAGAGAAGGGAAACCTGGAACAGCAAATGCATTTTGAGTCCTGCCTCTTCTCCAGCATCTTGCATCTGGCACATGTTTGTCTCCTAACAAAGGACTCACCAGCAACTCACAAATTGGCAAAGCCGCAGGATGCTGCAGGTGGAAAAAGAACGGTGGCTTCAAGCAGCTGAAAGAAATCAACTTGATTTCTGCATCGAAGAACCAAACCTCAGCAGGACCATGATGCTGTTGCATGGATGGGCGCAAGACTGAATCTGAAATCATGTTGGAATCTGAGGCATCATGTCCTTCACAGATCAATGGAAATCTGAGATGTCCACTTTGGAGGCACTTGCTTCATGGACAGAACCAAACCTGAGGTCTGAGGTGTCGAAAATGGTCATGGTCAAGTCCGCGCAAAACTGCTGGAGTTCATGCTAGAAACTATAACTAAGGCATGATGCACGTCACAGATCAGTGGAAAACTGAGATGTCCACTTTGGAGGTTCTTCCTGGCAAAGAATGGAAATTGACAAATCTTCCTGGCAAACAAGGCTGGAAAACAAGCAGACCAACAACTGTTTGATCCATCTGGCATCATGTGGCATCCACAACTGCACTCTACCACTCAATTTTTGAAATCATCTGGCATCCACAACTGTCTGATCCATCTGGCATCATCGGGCATCCACAACTTTGTACAGCTACACATCATCATCATCACCATACCTGACTCTACTGGACATTGCACTCAAACCAGCAGCAACACAGTGACGCTTCAGGTTCAGAAAAGCATCATCACATTGAACTGAAAATGATTTGCAACACATTTCTACACAGAAAACATCTGTTGCAAAACAAGTTGCATATCACGCAAGTTGTACCTCACAAGCAGAACAACGAAGAACACCTCCCTCATGAACTTCAACTTACCCCTCTCATCTCGATCAGCCCTTGATCTGCCAGGCTTGTTGCGAAAGGTCTCGCAATACCTGAGAGACAAACAATAACCATACACTATAAAGAAACCGTCACACAAGAAACCGTCACACAAGAAACCGTCACCATTGCACCGGGTAGCGAATAGATGTCCGTCCTCCAAGCAAGTCATGGAGCCACACAGTGTGTCTGACAGGACATGACACAAATCCAAGTGTCCTCAGAAACCTTGCCGTCGTGTGCAAGCGGGCTGCAGTGTAGTCAATATGTTCACGGATCCTCAGACGGGCATTGGACAAACCATGTGAAATCAGCATGATGATCAAATCACGAAGTGCAACAAACCATAACCAAGTCTCGAGATCTGCACATCTTGGACATCCCAATCTCTCGCAGGATACCCACTTGGAAAGATGCGATGTTCGTAGACTCAGCTGCAGACAAGACAGTCATAGCTCCAAACCAATCACTGAATCATTTTCCACTGGAGTTATAGAACCAACGAAACAGTTACTGCGAGACACCTGAGTCAATCCATGAGAGTCTTCGCTGCTTGGACAGAGTTTTGTACTTCTTCAACTTTGGCAGCAAAACATCAGGCAAGCTCAGTGTACCAGTGCTTTTCCTGTGAAACCCAAGAATGGAATTCCAAAACAGTAGTGTGCATGGTGAACGGAACATCTCAGGACAGCTTTGCCAAGTCTCTTTTTGGGTGGTTTCAACGAAGCTGGCTTCTTCATAACTTTCATCACTGCCATGATCACTGCGAACCCAAAACCGCTTGTGCAGAGCAAAGGTGCTGCAACAAAGATCACCAAGTAGCCAATTCAATTGCATCAAGATGTCAGTCAAAGCAGTCGAAGGGGTCAAAGAAACAGGCATCAAACATGTCAGGCCTGCCAACAAATGGAAGGATATGGAAGGAAACAGCTGCAAGGCATGGTGACCTCTGTCACAAACGGCTTGAAGAATATCTGCAAAACAATTCAGTGACTCAACTGTACTAATAGTGGAAATACACAGTCAACTGCACGATGTTGCGTTTCAGGTGCAAGTGGGTCAAATGAGACATGAAAAATGAGTGTCAGTTGCCAGTTGTTGACATGACTCTGGATCAAGAATCTGAGCTCACAACTCCTGTGAATGCAGAACATCGGGGCACAGCCTCAAACATTTTCAAAGCCAATGTGCAAAGCCAGAGTGCCAGGGTGCAATTCCTATTAAACAGCAAGCAAGGCAAAAAAATGGAAACATTGCCAAAAAAAGCCAAACAGTGCGTGTGGAAAAGCCACATCCTGCATCTGGCATCTTGCAACTGGGGCCCAGACAAGCCTCACTGCAATGGCTGCTTCTGGATGTCTCCTGCAAATCCGGTTGGAAAACTCTTTGCCGCATACATCCAACAAAGAAAAAAATCAGAAAATTGATCTCTCTTTGAAAACCATCCCTACAGACATTTCACAGGTTGACAACCACCGAATGCCTTGTAAACAAAGAAGGCCATAGAGCAAGTCCTTTGCCTCGGCCAGTATCACAGTAAGCAACAAACACAAGAAGACATCTGAACTTGAACGTGGCTTGATTTTGCAAACTGAAGGTCAGCCTGCCAGCTTTTGACACCCAGCAGTGCAGCAATGATTGTCAAGGCATCTGACACAAAAACTATTTACATCTGGCATCCAGCCACACAAAATCTGGCATCTGACACAAAAACTATTTACATCTGGCATCCACAATACACATCTGGCATCTGACATCTCATGGCTTCTCATTCTTTTTCACCGACTTGGTTTTATCTTTCTTGTGCTTCTTGTCGGTCTTCTTGTCTTTCTTGCTCTTGTCAGACTCAACATTGGCAAAAACCACAGCACCATCTTTCTTTGACCATTTGATAGGCTGGTCATACCGGCGAGCATTGCGCAGCACCCATGCAAACAATTTGCTTTTGCTTGCAAAGTAATCTGGCATTGTTTCCATGTCGAAGCCACATTTTATTGCATTGTCAGGATCAAAGAGGAAGGGAGCCTCATCTGACACCGGACACCAACAGCCATCAACTTTTTCGGCGACTTGAAAGCAGTCTGTGAGCTCAACTTCACCGAGAATGTGTTTCTCCCCAACGACTGCGACTGCAAATTTGCCACGTTTTTGCGTGGCAAACGACCTTATCTCCCAAGTCTTCCGAAAACATTCATTGGGTTCCAAAATTCGGTCCACCCATGGCTGCCGAATCAAAATTGCTTGTTCAGGCAGCGTCATATCCAAGAAGAAAGGAGCTTGACAACTTAGTTTAACTTGAGCCACACAAATCAAAGGGGTCAAAGTTGGCAGTTCTGAAGAAGCAATCTCCCCATTATGGTGGATTCATCACTGGAACTGGAAACTGGGCCCTGGACTGAAGACAGTTTCGATCTCCAAGTCGTGATTTTGACCATGACCAAAATGCTCCTGCAGAACAGAAACCAAGGCATGACACACAATTTGCACTTGAAGCAATGGAGCTAAAAGACAACTCAGTCATTTCCGAGACAAAGTCAAGCACAAATTTGAAGACCACAGAAAGCTCAAACCACAGCTAATGCAATCTCAATCCTTGCTGAGTTCCTTGCTAGTTCACATCTGACAACTCACATCGGACAACTGACAAGGGGGAAGTGACCAAGCGCATGCCTGACAGGATTGTCTGATGAAAAACCCAAAGCAGCCAAATGCATCAAGATGTCAGTCAAAGCAGTCGAAGGGGTCAAAGAAACAGGCATCAAACATGTCAGGCCTGCCAAGAAATGGAAGGATATGGAAGGAAACAGCTGCAAGGGATGGTGACCTCTGTCACAAACGGCTTGAAGAATATCTGCAAAACAATTCAGTCAACTGCACAATAATAATGGAAATACACAGTCAACTGCACGATGTTGCGTTTCAGGTGCAAGTGGGTCAAATGAGACATGAAAAATGAGTGTCAGTTGCCAGTTGTTGACATGACTCTGGATCAAGAATCTGAGCTCACAACTCCTGTGAATGCAGAACATCGGGGCACAGCCTCAAACATGTTCAAAGCCAATGTGCAAAGCCAGAGTGCCAGGGTGCAATTCCTATTAAACAGCAAGCAAGGCAAAAAAATGGAAACATTGCCAAAAAATGCCAAACAGTGCGTGTGGAAAAGCCACATCCTGCATCTGGCATCTTGCAACTGGGGCCCAGACAAGCCTCACTGCAATGGCTGCTTCTGGATGTCTCCTGCAAAACCGGTTGGAAACTCTTTGCCACATGCATCCAACAGAGAAAATTTCAGAAAATTGATCTCTCTTTGGAAGCCATCCTTACAGACATTTCACAGGTTGACAACCACTGAATGCCTTGTACGGAAAGAAGTCACAGGAAACGCCTGTTCCAGCAACGACACAAAGAAAAGAAAACTTGACCAATCCAATTTGCTGTAATGCATAGAAAATCATTTAAATGCTGAACGAAACAAATCCTGCAGCTGCAGCTGGTGAGGCCTCGTTTTCCCTTTGATGCATCTACAATATGTGTCAAAACACACAGGCACAAATTAAAAAGAATTGTCCCATCTGACAACTGATGAGAACCAACTGACAGCTAACAACTGACAACACGTCAACTCAACGACTGTCATCTGACAAGGGGGCCGAAAGTTCTTCAATTTCATGAAGGCATGCTATGCTGAAATCTTGCTTCTTCTGCTTGGAAGTGGTGATTTGACCTCCATAGTCACAGCCACAGTCCCATGCTGTTTGCAGCAAACACCACCTTTCTTTCGGCGACAAAAATTTGCACAAATACGCATGGTAGCACACAGCGCATGCCCGGTCATGCTTCACTGACTCCAGGAAGTCCACGATTGCGATTGTATTCTGTCCCAAAACCATGGCACAGTACGCTGAGGCAGATTTCAGTTACTTTGAGCAGTCAAATGCTTAGAAAGAAACAGACAGAAACAATTCCAAAGGACTGCAGCGTTCAGTCTCACAACTGAAACTTACCCTGCCTCATACTCGTCCATCCAAAGTGCGATCCTGTCATTAGGTGATAAACGACCATATTTCATCATCGAACATGCAAAGCTAAAGCTGCTGAATCATTGATGCAAAGTCTGATTATATAGTCAGTTGATAAATTGGCCTGCCTGTTGCCCACGAAGAAGGATCCAGAAGTGGAGGAAGAGAACATCAGACACAATTGAAAGCTTCCCTCTGAAAGGAAGCAATGGAAGCAACAAGGCACCACGGGTGATCACACACAGTCATATGACCAACCGAATGTTTCAGCAAACGAAAATATCTCGACTATGATGACGTTTCAGCATAAGGTTGTTGAAAGTTCCCTAGTTGATGCTTCAAGTCTGAATGCAGAGCAGATTCTGCCAGTCAGTTCGTGAAAATTGAATGTTTTTGCAATATTTTCCCCTGCTCGTTTAAAAACATTTGAGCAGGCGCAAAATGTTTTTGAACACTGAAAAAAATTGGTATTTGAAAGACAGTGCTGATAAATTTGAAACATCGATTTGGATTTGCTTTATTTGAAGAAGAATGGTTCTGACATCAGAGCACTACTGCAGCTGATAGCAAGATGAAATTCATAGCATTCAACAGAGGGTAGCCAACTATGAAGCCCTTTTGCATTGCAGCAGATAGGAGCAGTCAGTGCCACAGCAGGTGGCAAGAAGAAATCAATAGTATTCAACAGAGGTAGCCAACTATGAAGCCCCTTTGCATTGCAGCAAATAGGAGCAGTCCGTGCCACAGAAGGTGGCAAGACGAAACCCATAGTATTCAACAGAGGGTAACCCAACTATGAAGCCCCTTTGCATTGCAGCAAATAGGAGCAGTCTGTGCCACAGAAGGTGGCAAGAAGAAACCCATAGCATTCAACAGAGGGTAGCCAACTATGAAGCCCCCAAATGCAAATGAAACCCCCAAATGCCATGCCCATGGCTTCCTTGTGCCTCTTTTCTTTCTCTCCACCTTTGTCTGCCAGACGACTCCGAGCAAGGCGTCCTCTGACATCTGCAGCGACGAGGGCGCGACATGCACCCCATCGTCGAACCTGAGAGAAGAAAAGATCAAAATCAAAGTCCACCAAACAAAAATTGCAGCTGCTTCCTTCTTCTCGTTGATGAGCATCAGCAGATAGATTTCCAGCGCTGCGACCAACTTTGTCGGAACTGGAACCGCTTCTTTGAGCTCCTTGCCTCTGACCTGGTATACCTCGTCGATCACGGCTTTGAGCTGCGGGTCAGCTAGGTTAGGAGCCTGCATGACCAACTTCTTGCAGATCCAGTTCACTGCGTATTTGAACGCCGGCAGGATTGATGGTCCACAGCCTTGATCTTTGAGACATAGGCTGTACCTCATTACCGCCACGATCGTGGGAGGGTACACCCGCAGACCGTGTGCCCCTGCCCATTCTTCAAACTTCTCCCAATAGCGAACGTTCTGGCGGATGGTCCTGAAACCACCTGCTTCGAACGACATGGCCTTGAGCCTCGCTGCCTCAGCTGGCATGAGCCCTTGGCATCTAGCCGGATCGTTCAAAGCGGCGTTCTGACCTGCCCGCTCGCAGATCTTCTGCAGCCTCATCCCCCACCTTCTCCTCTCGGCGACCTCCACGGCTTGCAGCGACGAGATCACCTCTGTCGAGCCGCTGCCGCTGGGTTTAGTACCAAGAGCTGGAGACGGGGCTGCGATCGGAGAGTCATCCAGTCTCCGCTTGCTTGCGACCCTAGGCGGCTCAGCAGAGCCAAACCCCAGATCTACAGCGATCTCCCGCTGGATCCTTTCAGCAGAACTTGCTACCATGGATGCCAAAACGTTGACCATGTCTAGCCTGCTTAGGATCCGATCCATCACTTCTGGTTTAGAAGTCAGTGCAGTGATCACGTTAGACAGCTTCTGATCAGCGGACCCATCGCTATCATCAGCAAGGGTGAGCCAGATCTCAATCCTATCTAAACCTAGATCACTAAGAACCGACCTAAAAACATCGTCAAAAATCGGGAGACACAGAAACCTATGAATCAAACGATCCATCTTGAGCAACAGCTGAGGCCCCCGGTGGTTGACGATCGCCACACGGTAAGCTGCATGCTGCCCTAAGTCTCGAAAGCTAGTAATTTTACTAATTTAGTAATTTTACTAATCCAGAAGATTTTACGTAATTTTTTTGTTGATTTTTGCAAAATTAGTAAAATGTAAAAAAAAGGAAAAGTGCATCAAAAGTGCATCAAAAGTGCATCAAAAGTGCATCAAGAATGTGCCAAGAGATGTGTGATAGTTTTTCGAATTTCCTTGAATTTGATACAGGAGGCAGAAGGAATGTCCAAATATTGTTGAGGAATGTGCAGAAATTAGCATGTGGAACCTGTAAAAGGATATGTCCTTTGCTGCAAAATGTTAATACTATGAAAGAAAAATGAAATTTCTCCCAGTGACTGCTCAAGTAAAAGTAAATGTTCTGAAGTAAAATCATCTTCCTATAGCAAGCGATTTCTGAAGAAAAAGATGTTATGAAATAAAGTCAATGTAATACATGTTGAAGGTATGTACTTGACATTGATTTGGCTCGTTGGCTTTTGCGGTTTCTTGGCTTTTGTAGTTTTTTACTTCTGAATTTATATGCATTTTTTTTGTGAGAGGAATTGACATATGTTTTCAAAAAGTGTCCCAACTAGCCCTTTTTTGAGCTCTGAAAACAGTATTTCAGGACACTTGTTGAAATCTATTCTCCCACTATATCTACTTGATTTGTGCTTCACCACGTTTTCCATGACTGTCACGGTTCTGCGCCTCAACCTACGTTCCATATATATGGTCACAAGATGCATGTTGCCCAGTATAGACACCCAAATATATATATATATATAGATACATGTTTACTTGAGTTTACTTGAGACTGCATGCAGTGAACTTTACTTGAGTTTACTTGAGACTGCATCCAGAGAGCTTTCCTTGAGTTTACTTGAGCCTGCATCCAATGAACTTTACGTGGGACTGCATTCATTGAACTTTACTTGGGACTGCATCCAATGAACTTTACTTGGGACAGCATCCAGTGAACTTTACTTGAGCCTGCCCCCAATGAACTTAACTTGGGACTGCATTCATTGAACTTTACTTGGGACTGCATCCAATGAACTTTAATTGATTTTACTTGAGACAGCATCCAATGAACTTTACTTGAGTTTACTTGAGCCTGCATCCAGTGAACTTTACTTGGGACTGCATTCATTGAACTTTACTTGGGACTCCATTCATTGAACTTTACTTGGGACAGCATCCAGTGAACTTTACTTGGGCCTACCCCCATTGAACTTAACTTGGGACTGCATTCATTGATTTTTTACTTGGGACTGCATCCAATGAACTTTATTTGGTTTTTCTTGAGACAGCATCCAATGAACTTTACTTGGGTTTACTTGAGCCTGCCCCCAATGAACTTTACTTGGGACTGCATTCATTGAACTTTACATGGGACTGCATCCAATGAACTTTATTTGGTTTTACTTGAGACAGCATCCAATGAACTTTACTTGATTTTACTTGAGGCTGCATCCAATGAACTTTACTTGAGTTTACTTGAGACTGCATCCTCTTTGTTTACTCGAATTTACTTGAGACAGCGCCCAGAGAACTTTACTTGGGTTTACTTGAGACTGCATCCAGTCAACTGTGATTGAGTTTACTTGAGCCTGCATCCAGTGAACTTTACTTGAGGTGACTGGAGACTGCGTCCAGTGAACTTTGCCCAGGTTTGCCTCCAGTGAACTGACTTGGCACTTGCTGCATACATTTTTCAAGATTTTTTTGGATTTTGTTTCCATTTCCTAAGAAAACATTCAAAATTGATGATGCACTTTTGGTGCACTTTTGATGCACTTTTGATGCACTTTTCAAAAGTGCATCAAAAGTGCATCAAAAACAAGGAAAAGTGCATCAAAAGTGCATCACTTTTAAAAGTGCATCAAAAGTGCATCAAAAATGCAGCAAAAATGCATCAAAAGTGCACCAAAAGTGCATCAAAAGTGCATCAAAAGTGCATCAAAAGTGCATCAAAAGTGCATCAAAAGTGCAAAAGTGCACCAAAAGTGTATCACTTTTAAAAGTGCATCAAAAGTGCATCAAAAAGTGCATCAAAAGTGCACCAAAAGTGCATCAAAAGTGCATCAAAAGTGCATCAAAAGTGCATCAAAAGTGCATCAAAAGTGCACCAAAAGTGCATCATGTTTTTGACCATGTTCAAGCATTTTTCTGAAAAAGCATCTTTAGACAGATGAAAAAAATAAAATTCCCCTGTGGAATTGAAAGTGGAGTAAGGGTCTCACTAAGACTTCTTGGCTGCATCCTTTCAAGCCAGCCAAAGGTTTACAAAGATTTCATCCAGACCTTCTCCAAATTTTTTTGATGAGAAAAAAAATGCCACAAGAGTCTATGAGTTTCCTTTTAAGTTGAGTCTTGAAACAGGCAAGTCTTCAGACCCCATGGGCAAATTTTTATGTAATTTGATCAAGGTTTGTAGCAAGCATACCTGAGTTAAGAAGGTTGGGTCTCACTAAGACTTCTTGGCTGTATCCTTTCAAGCCAGCCAAAGGTTTACAAGGATTTCATCCAGACCTTCTCCAATTTTTTTGATGAGACAAAAAAGTACCGCTAGAATCTATGAGTTTCCTTTCAAATTGAGTCTTGAAACAGGCATGTCTTCAGTTCCCATGGACATTTTTTTTATCTTTGAGATTTCACCAAGTTTCATTTACCAAAGAAAATATCTAGATTTTTTTTTGCAAATGTAAATGCTTTGCAATGACTTCTTAAAGTCAAGATCCAATGTAAATTCTTTTTGTGGCTTCATCTATACTTATGTAAATCCAGTCTGTATGTTCATATGCTTCTTTTGCACCAGGTAGGTCCCAAAGTAAATTCCATACATATATATATATTCTAATTCACCTATCCTGAAAGAATTTTCTTCTGTTCTTGAGATGAGTTTTGCAAGCCACTGCAGTGCACCAATGGATTTCATGCATTGTCTTGGTATTTGATTTCAGGATTACTGTAAACCTTTTGGTACAGTCACAAGCAATATAATATATATAGATAGATAGATAGATAGATAGATAGAAACATGATTTCACACAAAAAACCCAAATAAAATCTCAAGTATAGTCTCGCGCAAGTATCAAAGCCACCTCAAATAAAGTCTCAAGTAGTCTCCAGTGCAATCTCAAGTAAAGTAACTCTTAAACACTCTACTACAGAAACAGCAACATATCGATTGAAATCCTCCAGCGGAAAGACCCCATTCATAGCCAAATCATCACAATCCACAACCACACACATCCAAAAAAGAACAAAATCCATCGAAAAAAATGCAAAACAAACATATTTTTCATCATGCATTAAAACATGCAAAATTTTACTAACGTTAGTAAAATCATTTACTAACATTAGAAAAATTTTACTAACGTTAGTAAATTTTACTAACGTTAGTAAATTTTTACGTAAAATAACGTTAGTAAAACAGTCGATTTTACGTAAAATTCAGGGCGAGTAAAATTACTAACTTTCGAGACTTAGGGTGAGGATCTCACCTGCAGTGCCAAGCCGGCTGGGAGGGATCTTCCCGCTGGCTGACCCGCTGGTGTATGATCTATAACACTGCTACACGTGTTGATCAACACTATGCCGCAGGTTGGGATCACCAAACCATCAGAAGCTCCCCTGATCTAAGGGAGCAAAACCGTGTTGGGATCCCAAACAGAACACCCACACCTTAAGATCGGAAATCAATTGGGAACGCCGTGACTTTGAAATGAAATGCAACGCCCCAGACCCCTAAGAAACCGATCGGTATGGGTGTGAACAAAAACACAGGACCTACCATCACCAGAACCGGAAAAAGGGTTAGATCAACCCTATCAACAACAAACCGGACCCTGGGAGGAAAGAGCCCTATGAGAAAAAGGTGTCCCAATCAGAAAGGTGAAATCAACCTTAAAACACAAGTGAACACAAGTGAGAAAAGGGATACCTATTAACCAGGGGGATACTGATATTGAACCAGGATCAACATGGGAGGCGGGATCGGCCTACACCTATTGACCCTGAGCAGTGTACCCCTGGTGGATGAAGATCAAATTAAATGACTTGAGCAAATCATAACAGTTTAAAAATGTTTCCATCATTCAAAATTGAAAATGAAATGAACCGCACTCAGCGCATCCCTCGAGTGAGATGATCCAACACTTCAGGGGCGTCCAACCGTGAGACTACGATCGTAGCCCTTCAGTCGTTTTTCAAATGCGGAGTCGGCAAAAATTAAATCCTTTGCCTGGTGGCATGGCGATCTGCCGCTGTGGCTGACCAGCCTATTGAAAAACCTCTAAAAACTGAGCCTGAGGCGATCAACCCTTGGGTGATCTATGCCTCATAAACACTCTGATCTCCTGCAGCCTTCTGGGATCCCAGCGGTGAAAACGACACTGGCGCCGACGTCGACGGCTGCTGGTGATCACCAGGGGCTTCCGCCGGGGTGCTCTGCGGGACCTTCTCCGGCTTCTTGGTCTCTGAGCTGGGCTGCACCATGCTCGGTTCCAGCTCTTCGATCGTGGCTGTGGTCTCGTTGTATGATCGCCGATGGAACTCTTCTGCAAACAGAGCTGGTGTCAACTGTGCAGTCGATCGCGCAAAACGCCTGTCGCGTCGAGCACGATCACGCTCCTCGTCAACCACATGACCACCTCGACCTTCACGATCATGCTGTGTGTCGAAAGACCGCTGGTTGAGCTCACGACCAGCCCTCTGCTGCACACTGATCAATGCCATCCCAGTCTGGTCATCGCCATCCTCTCTCGCCTGAGCTGCCGATCGCAACCACGCATCACCTGTGAGCGCTGGCGGCCCCAAGGGAGCAGTCACCCCTCCTGAATGCTGCATCTCGGCGAGCGCCTTCTTGGCAACGATCTGCAACTCCCTGACCATGAGCTTTGAACGTGTCTGCACATGGAAATTGCCATGATCAAGGCCCTCCACGAACTCGACGAAGCAGCCCACCTCGTTCTCATCCTGTGCCACTGAGCTCCTCCACCAGTTCTCATGGATGGCTGCGAGCTGTGCGAACTGCTCCGTCTGTTCAGGACCTTCGACCCTCGCCCGATTCTCGCGGACTGACTGGATAGTCCTGATCAGGGTGGGTCCTGAGATGTGCGACACGGTGAGCCACGTGCCTGGCACTGAAGTGCGAGAGCACTTGAGGTCAATCCTATTGTTTGCATCTCTGAACCTGAATTCGATGCGATCTGCATCGTTGCCCATCGCATCCTCTGAGGATCTCTGACATACTCTGAGCTCGAACCTCGATCGGGCTGAGTCACCTGCGACCACCGATCCTTTCGGTCCGACAGAATATGTCTGACCTCCACATTCATAGCTGAGCACTGAGACCCTCCAGCCCATGAACACGGCGACGACTACTGAGAGCCTTGGCTTCCCCTTGTTGACCTCACGGACCAGATATTCGTCCACAAACTGCTGCTGAACTGTCAAATCTGTGTCCGATCGGAAACCCCTCAAAATCCAGTGAAAAAGGATCTCATTGCCATTGTACACCTTGACATCGGCGTAACTGGCAGAGGTGTCACGGATCATCGGCCAGGTGAACGGCTGAAAGGCTGGGTGTGCGAGCGCACTTGCTGTCTCACCATCCCAGCCTGCACAGTCAGATCCAGTCTCGCTCTCGATCGAGATGGCCATGACCGCCTTGATGCCGTCCAAGGTGTAATTGGCGAACAAAGCCAGGTGGAAGCCTGAGCTGGGCGGCATGACCTGGTCCCGCTCTGTGAGCACATTGATTGAGCTCGCTGAGTTGGCCATGATCTCGCTCACCAGCCAGGCCTGAAAAGGCGAGACCATGCGCTCGTCGTGCCTGTTGTCCACCATGATGATCGACGTGCTCTCAGGACCTTTGTCACTGTCGGCGATCGCCTCTAAAAATCGAGGCATCCTGACCTCTATGGGTTGTGGGCCACATTGCCGGTCGCCCTGGAACCAGGGGCCGAGCTCCACTGGCCGCTTCCACTGTGTCGATCTTGGTTCCAAACAACACGAGGCATGATCGATCGACGTCGAGTGAAAACTACCCAGGCCCACAACAAAGATCAGGGAAAAAGGGGATCAGATCTTGACCCAAAATGGCAAAGATCATAAAATAAATAAACCCGATCGGGTAAGACTGATCCATGTCGTCCCTCCCTCGATCGAGGAATCTCCAAAATACTGAACATCACAAAACAAGATGGAAACGCAACTGGTGCCAAGAACTCCAAATTGACCCACTTATTCCTAGCCTACCAAACCGTTAATAAGTGAACATATATATACGTACATACAGCATATATCATCATCGTGTCGATTTGAAATGGACGGGCTGCAAGGCACCTCTCCTCCCACATGGCTAATCTCATAGCCTGCCGTGAAAATGAAAACATCATGAAACCACCGCAGAACAGGCGCAAATAAAGAATAAAAGAGGCAGCACTAGGTATAGAATAAATAGAACATACAAAGAACATACACAGAACATACAGAGTCTACAACTGTCTACAAAGACTGCAACTTTCCTGACTCAACTCCTCAAGACTGCATTGCTTCAAAAGCGAGTCTGGTGCTACGATGCGGCTGCACCATGAGATTCAGACCTGAATGAGATGCAAAGATTGAAAGGGTAATGGAATGGTAATGGGTAGCAACATTTGACATAACTTCGAGCCACGATCCAACAACGTCGACTTTCCATTTGGAGGTCCCCTGTTTCGAGAGAAAAGGCCCCACTGAATTGAACATTTCTTTGAGAAGCATACAGCATCTTCCATGTGGATTTCAAAAGTTTAACAGTTTAACGAGAATACTTCTATGATACGTCTGCTATCTGTAAAGGACGAACATCCTGGAATAACAAGAAACGACAACGACAGCTTCACAGAAGTGATTGGATTTTGACTTTGGATCCCCAGCCTCAGGTGTCAATCATGAGTTTGTGTCCATCAAGGCAGCGCCCGATAAGCAGCTCATTTCCAGCAGGGAACAGTCTGTAACTGCAGTAACAGTCTCAACAGTCTTCTCTTTCAGAACGTCCTTTCTTTCGTTCCGAGATGTTCTGAGGTTCTGCCAAGGTTTGGTCGAACCAAATACCTCAATGTTTGAAAAGGCTTTGCGCTTTCTTAATGTTAAACAGAAGACATGGAACCACAAGATCGTACCTGGCAGCAAACGACACAGTAATCACGATGTGAGATCATCCTTAACCATACATACTTGTCTAATCTTGTCTTTGTCTACCGGTAACTCCGGACGGCCCAGAGAACCCAAACAGCCGCGATTTGACAATTACTGTTTAGGAGCCATCACCGAGGTTGGTTGATGCGATCGGGGTTCATCAAAAGCCTGGAATGCTGCTTGCTTGCGAGGAAAAAGCCTCCACATACATAGCACTCTTGACACCTGTGGCTAAACTCATTCATACTCATTCACTTCCAGGGCATGGGCGTTCCAAATCAAATTCTGCATGACTTTCCATGTTCTTCCCTTAGTCTCCAATCCAAGCCACACTCTACAACGCTACGACATGAAAAAACGTGAAAAACACTGCATTTTCTCACCAGCATGCGTACCATCCTGCGTGGCACTTAAAACGGTGAAACTTGAAACATTTTGAAAAAATACCTCATCTTCGTAGAGGCCCCATCACCTCCAGACAATCGTCTCTATCAGAGAGTGCTATTCCTGGAATCCGGCAAGTGACGAAGGGCAAGAGACCTGGAGCAACTCGCTCAACATGTTAATTCTTGCAATTGCACTAATTAGGCTATACTGCAGATTGATGGCGAACTGCTTGCTGCTGCTGTTTGTTCATGGCTTTTCTTGCAACGTAGAATGCTGAGCAAATGCAAATCAGAAGAAGTGTTCCAAGCACTCCGTAGGCAACGTAGAATCCATAGGGTACCTCAGCCAACTTCTATGGATTTGATATCTGGCTACTTAAAAATCCAACGTTGCTTTTGAAACCCAGGATCACAGAGACATCCAGAGACTGAAGGTTGGATCTAAGTTGAGTCTAAGTTGACTTGTGAAAAATATCAATATCGATCAATATCGTATATATACACTGAATGTGAGTGCATTCCATAATCGTCTGAGGCTGGAAAACTTTTTGGGCAAGGCGCTGAAGGTACAGACTCGACATCTTGGATCGCAAAAAGCGGCAAGGATGCCTCAGTAGCTGCTGAAAGATACGAAGATAGATACGAAGTAAGTAAGATACGAAAAGATATGCAAAGATACGCAGACAATCCATGAGATACTAAGAGATACTAAGAGATAAGAGACTAAGAGCTGATCTTTTTTTGGCTTTTCAGTTGAGATTTGATGAGTTTTCCATCGTTTTCCTGACTCCGAAACGACATCCATCGACATCCATCCACATCCGGCCTCAAGCTCGGTCAACAGAGCGGCCAAGTTGGTCTCGTCATGGTTGCTTTTGAAGGTTGCCCATGCAGCCCCAATGCGGTTCCACTGACCAAGCAAGTCCTTCAGAATCTTCAGAATCTTCAGACCCAGCATGACAGCATGACCCAGATCTGTCCCTTGCTTCGCACTTCACAGATCTTCACAGATCTTCACAGTCTTAACCGTTTGCAAACTGCGACCCATTACTTCTTGATATTCTTTGGTGCTGCTTGGCACCAGCCCTGTTGCCAGTTGTGCCATGAATTCCAAGGCCATGTGTCCCATGCATCGTGTCTATGACAAGAAGAGAGGTAGAATAAATATTCGGAGACCAATTGGAATTGGCGGTGCTTAAGGCTGTCCAAGCTGATGGTGGGCTTGCACACTACCATCTTTGAGACATCAAAGTCAAGACTGAGTGCACGGTCTTCAACTCAATTTGCAAAAGTGTAACAGAAGTATCAACTATCCATCATCTAATCACTGAGTGAGCTATCGAATCTCTAATATCGGTTCTATGTGTTTCTGCATCAACAAAATTTGGAGCCGGACTCCTCTCGCTCACCGATGATAGCTGCAAAACCAGTACCACCATCCTGGGCAAAAATTGGTGGTCACTTGAGTCACTCGATTCGGACACGACATGACATGACACCACACATTACCGCAGGCCTCAGGTCAAGATGTAAAAAACTTCAGTCCAAACATACCGCAAGATGTAAAAGGGAAAAGGATGGACAAGGCATGAAAAGGCATGAAAAGGCTACCGCTCAGGGCTTAACAATTGCAGAAAGAGTCTTTCAGTTGCTGGTGCGCCGTCTCGAATTCCTGTTCAGCTAGTGAGAGCTGTCTTCCAACATCCTTGGACCAGGACCGTGAGCAAAGGATTTCCACAAGACAAGCTACTCAGTTCAAATGAGTGAATCGTAGAAAAATCAATGACGTTCAATGATTCTCATCATAGGTCATGTCATGATAGCATGATAGCATGACATGAGGAGAGACAAAATGGCAAAACTGAGAATTCGGCGTCTAGCAACGCACGAGAATCAGGAGTTCTTGGGGCAACATGGGCAACAGCAATTGAAATATAGTTGATTGCCATTGAAATTCATGATACTTGGTGCACCACGTGACACCAACTGGGATCCAAGTCTCAAAGCGTTCTGCCATAGCCTCCTTGTAGACTTTCTTGGCCAGAACCACTTGCCACATCGCAACTCGAAGTCGTTGGCCAGGCCATTCTGGTTCAAGCTCAAGTGCCTGCGCAGGGGGCGCATAATGCCACATATGCATAAATGCGAATGCAAATAAAGTCGCATAAAGTCGTGATCCAGAGCCGTTTGATCTGTTCATATCTTTTTCGGTTTGTCACATGTTTCCAGTTTGCTCTGCACATGACACATGTTTCGCATGTTTGTCTTTTGGCCTTCTCAGAGTACGATCGCAAGAGACCTTTGGCCTGAGCTACTATCGAAGTTCCCTGATCCTCCACCTTGGTGAGACATGGTGAGACGAGAACATACGAGAACGTTGATATTTCGGAATGTTCGGGGTTGCGAAGTTAAAACACTTCAAACTTTCTCATGATGTAAGAATTGCATTAAACATCATGAAACTATCCTAAGTCCAAGGGATTTCAAATCCACATATGTCACATCTGTGCATCTTCAACCCTCTCCACCTATCTCCAGCCGTCAAGGAACCATTTGATAAGTCGAGTCCGCTTCCAGGAAGGTTTCCACCAGGGGTTGCAACTGGTTGATGATTCGGTTGAAGAGTGCCTGACCACTTGAGCTGCAAATGTAACGAATAGGAAGCTAATCAAGATGAATCAAGTTGGAATCAAGAGAACAAATCCAAAGAGTGCCCCCTTTGACATCATTCAAAAGCCAGTTGAAAACAAAACAGTAGGACATAGTAGGACCAGTCGGAGTTCCATCTGAGATAACAAGAGCTGACACACTTAGGGCCCTAGGGCCCTAGGGCCCTAGATTCCTAGGGCCCATGATCTGTGACCTGCGTAGGCTGGACTGGCACGAAAGGATGTGGTGAACCCATGACGAGGCGGTCCATGGAATCTCTCAAGGCAGTCATTTCACCAGTGACGGTCTGCGAGATCAACGCGGTCAGGGCATCCTCAGCCAGACCTGCGACAGTGACCTCTCTTCGTATGATGTTTTTAAAGCACGAACGGTGCAACCTCATGGAACCAGACAAGTATGCAATTATGGAAGGAAGGCGTATTGCAGTGATGAGTGTGACTAGCTTGCAGCCATTTGCTCGCTTGGAGTCCAGCAATCCATTAATGACAAATCATATTAGATGAATTTAAATGATACTATTGATACTATTGATATTATTGATCTATTGATGCTATCATCTGATTTACAATATAATTTCCCTGATTCACTCCTATGGTCCATCCTAGCACCCTTGACCGCTTATCATGTTCGCATGACGTTCGCATGATGTTCGCATGTTACCATCGCCTGCCAGCATGGTGACCTCCAACATCAGCAGCTCCCAATCGCCTTTGGCCAAGCTGATGTTCTCGCAACTGGCTGTCTGTCCTGGCAAGAAACCAAGGCCATGGGCAAACCAAGGCTAATTATGGCCAAGTGGAAGCTGAATCTTCATTTCGAAAAGAACATGATAGTTCGATATGTTTTTGTTCATTTATTCATTGAATCGTATTCAATCATATTCAATCTTTCTCTTGAACAGGCTTTGCACTCCCGGTGTCCTTGATAGAAATGGTAGATGTCATTAGAAGATGATGCCATTGCAGCAATGCCTGCAGGACTGACTTGATTCACGGTGCTAACGGCATCTGATTGGTTTCTCATGATCTGGAAACACGCTCGCTCCAACTGGTAGTACTTGTTCATCACTTCTGCCAAACCACCTCAAACTGAAGCAGCGTCTCCAACTGAATTTCTTCAGACTTCTGACTTCAAGGGCTGATTCACACTCTGTTACATGACTATACCTAAAAGCCGATAGGCATATTAAATTATTAAATTAAATGACACCTCAATAATCCAAAGCTTTCTGTTGCGTTTCAAGCCACGGACGATGCACAGATCTGTGATACTCTGCAAGGCCATTCGTTCATCTGTCGCTGGAGCTCCCATAATCAGCTCCCGGTGAAGTGAACGGAAGGCCTGCGCCGTGGTATTCAACTCCTGCGTTGACCAGAAACACGGAGAGCATTTCATCGGGTGACTGGCAGGGGCCGTAATGTTCAGGTCTGACTCACGCCCCGACTAATTAGTGACTAACGGGACTAACTCTTAACTGCACCGATTGCATCTCAGCTCAACCAATTGATGCAATATGCTGTATTGCTAAGCCAGATCTCCTCGGCTGTTATTGCTCCAAACAGGACCTTGTACGCCTGGATGGGCAAGTTGTGAAACTGAAACTGTTGCCTCGTCGAGCGGGAGATTTCCACAGTCTGATCTGTGGGTCCCTACAGAGTAAGACTAAAAGTTTCAAAATGTTTCAATTGCCTTTAAGTACCTGGAAAGTGGGGAACTAGCCGTGTGATACTTTGAAATATTGCTCAGGGTCAAAGCTGCAACATCTTGGAAAAAATAAGCCCAAAGAATATCCCCAACAGCAAGAAAGCAGCGGCCGTAGATCCCAAACAGTAATTCCATATAAGCGTGGTAGTTTTTGTTTCATGACCAAGCGATGCAGTGCATTTTTGCGCCGTCCTGCCCGCCGGCCCCCCGTACTACTACTATT
>CAMXCT020004868.1:465577-487535 GCA_947184155.2 Cladocopium goreaui | reverse complement strand
GGGGGGGGGGGGGGGGGGGTGAAGAGGGGCCCTAGCGTCTACTTCAAGATCAGCTAAGGCATCTTCCCCAATGACAGCACTCTTTTAATCTCAGCCTGTTGCCGGTCAGTGCTTGTCCACAGGGTTACTCTATATACCTCTTGAGCCTTGAAGGGCGCATATAAATGTGCTCAATACTCATGCATGTACCTCTGTAGGTATTAGGTCGAAACAAAAACACAGGCACAAATTCAAAAGCAATGAGTAGAGCACTACGCCTTGTCGTACCCAATTGGTATTAGGAGTATCTTCCTGTATTCTCTACACAATGGCAAATAGCAAAAATAAACCGGAGTTACGCAGTGGCTTCGAATTGAAAAACATGTGAAAGCAGCGAATGTCCTAAAGACATGTCGAAAAGAAACAGCGGATTCGCTAATTTGTCCAGTAGTGACCAATGGTGCTTCGTGCACGGTCTCTCCAGGCAAAATGCCTCGCTCTACCGGTGAAAGTTCGAATTGAAATGTTTGGATTCGCAAGATTCAGAAAATCAGGTCATACGAAAAATTACTTTACTTCGTGTGATCCCCACCATGACATTTATACATTTTCTTACTGGCAAATCTTCTGGCATTCTATCTGACATATCTTCTGACATTCTATTTGGCATTCTATCTGGCATATCTTCTGGCATATGATCTGGCATTCTATCTGGCAAATCTTCTGGCATTCTATCTGGCATTCTATTTGGCATTCTATCTGGCATATCTTCTGGCATTCTATCTGGCAAATCTTCTGGCATTCTATCTGGCATATCTTCTTCTGGCATATATTCTGACATATCTTCTGGCATTCTATCTGACATATCTTCTGGCATATATTCTGACATATCTTCTGGCACATCTTCTGGCATATCTTCTGGCATATCTTCTGGCATATCTATCTGGCATATCTTCTGGCATATTTTCTGGCATTCTATCTGGCAAATCTTCTGGCATTCTATCTGGCATTCTATCTGGCATATCTTCTGGCATATTATCTGGCATTCTATCTGGCATATCTTCTGGCATATCTTCTGGCATATCTTCTGACATCCTTTCTGACATTCTTTCTAACTTTCTTCTGCACATTCTTTGTCCCATATCTTCCTACATGAGGTCCGGCAGGGAACACATGGCGTGGATGGTCGTGGTTGAGGTCCGGCAGGGAACACTGGGCGAGGATGGTCGTGGTTGAGGTCCGGCAGGGAACATTGGGCGTGGATGGTCGTGGTTGAGGTCCGGCAGGGAACACTGGGCGTGGATGATCGTGGTTGAGGTCCGGCAGAGAACACTGTGGATCGCGGGTCGCAGTTGAGCAAGGACGACGAGGACGACGAGGACGACGAGGACGACGAGGACGACGAGGAGGACGAGGAGGAGGAGGAGAGGAGGACGAGGCAGGAGGAGGCGGAGGAGGAGAAGGAGGAGGAGGCAACTGACATAAAATCTAACAACCCTCACCTGGCAGGTGGGGAACAATTGACCAAATCACGAAGTAAACGGAAATAGCGGATCTCCAAAGTTGCTCATTCAAGCAAACAATGGACAAAATTCGGAGCTGGTAAGTCTTGGAATTCGCTCCATTCGGAGTGGTCGGCTCGCAGAAAGTTCATGGAGACAAATGGTTATAGTATCTCTATTTACAAGAGTATCTATATACATTAAATTGAAGTTCTGACACTTGTGGCATTATCTCTATCTAAAAGAGTATATGCCATCTTGTGGAAAACAAGTTGATGCACAGAAAAAGTGTACAAGGCCTCTCATGCTGTGTTATCTTCAGTTAAAGAAGTATACACTCACTCATCGCCAATCGCTTGATTTCCATGGTCTGGACGACGAAGATGAGGATCCACCCCAACCGGTGTTGCCCTGATACGTTGATGCTTGATCTTCATATGCTTTTCTCTTTTTCTCCTTCTGTCTTTCCTTCCTCTTTTCAGCATATTTCATCTTCATTTGAGCTGGTTTGTAATGATGTCGTTCATTCCATGACATATCAGAAGGATCCAAGTGAACAAGAATTGGGTTGTGAGCATCACGATCATTTGGAGCAACCATAAAGATGTTGTGATCACCATGTAAGCAAGTTTCATTTACCTTGAAGTAAATTTCACCCACATAGCTCATGTGATCTTCATCCTCAAATTGTTCAGCGAACTCCTCACACACCAGACGTGAATGACCCCACTCAACAACTGAAAGCATACAACAATCACCTTTGCCCGTTGTCTTCTTCATGAGCTCTTCGGTGTATGAAACTGTTGTAATGCCATCCAAGTGCGTTGCAAGAAAATCAAGATCCCGATAACTGCAAGAAATGAAGTGTTTGACCCTAACTGGAGGGCAAGTTGAATCATGGTTCCTGCGCATGGCTTGTGTTGCAACACCCATAATCCTGTTAATCCAGAATTGTATTAGGCTGTGTTGATACGTAGGGACACCTGGAGATTTTGGTGTGGTGTAATAGCATGCCTTGTTTCCATCACCTGCGATGACGTCAACTTGATATCTAGCACACTCGAAAGCCATAACAGCTAAACACTCACCAACAATACCAGGGGAGTCTGATGCATACTTCTGTCCAACGTGATAAACGCACACACGTGTCATCTTCATCCTGGCCCTTGTCAAGTCAGCAATCTCATCTGTATCACGTTCCTTTGTCTTTCCCCAAGATACTTCAAAGATTGCCCATGAGACTTGTCGAACTCGTGTGTCGTTGTCATCTGTGCAATATCCAGCAATTTGCCTGATATAGCCATCCCTTCCTATGCGAGCTCCCACCATCAAATCATGATAGTCATTGAAGCAAGTTTTAAACTGAACCTCTTCGAGTCTCTCTCTGTGAGGATATAGTGAACCAGCTTCACAATTCATGAAAAGATGTCCTCCAAAGTTCTTGATAACATTGATGAAGTAATTGTTGAACTGGGACTTGTTCTCATCAAACTTCGCGTGCTCTTCATCAATGCTGTAGTCGATGTGTGGAACGAATTGTTGAAATCTTTCTGGAACTGGGCATTTTTCAAATCTGTTTCTGCACCAGTTTCCCAAATTCCAAAACATCATTGTAATCTGTGGAGAGGATCTGTATGGAAATTCTTCATCTTTGTCTGTTGGGTCTAGTAGGCCTCCACCTAAATATCTGTAAGCCAAGCTATGCAAGATCATACAGTAAGGCAAGACCTTGTGTTCCTCAACATAAGATTGAAGTACTCCTGTCAGATTTCCAAAATCATCATCAATTCTTCTTTCTGCTTCTTTTGAGGCTTCTTCTGATCTACCTTGATGAAGAGGATGCATTCTTGGATCACTACAACCATACTCGATGTTGTTCTTGAGTTCATCTAGTTCTTGTGATGGTTGTTGATCTTTGTGTCTGGCAATGTATTCAGTCATCAACTGTTCATCTCTAAGATGGTACCAAAAATCTTGATGTGGAGACATAGTCTTCCTGTACTTTACATGCCAAAACATGTGTCGATGTTTCGAAGATGCTGGATATCCTTGGTCGTAAAATCCTGCCCACTCATCATGGTAACCATCTGTGAAACAATCCTTCAACTTTCGAAAAACTGAATCATCTTCGTTTCCAGTGATATCTTGACCATAGTAAAGTCTCTGAGCAGGTTTTTCTTCAGGAGCTGTTTCATCATGTTGAATGTCTGCCTTCTTTTCCCCTGATTCCTCCTTCTCTGAGGAGCATTCAGGTGGAACTGGTTCCTCTTTCTCATAAGAGCTTCCAGGTGGGACATATGGCTCCTGTGTATCCTGTTCTTCTTCTTCGACAACAATCTCCTCTTCTTCTTCTTCTTCTTCTTCCTGTTTTGCCTCTTCTTTGACAACTCTCTCCTTGATCTTTTTCTGAACATTCTTGTTGCACATACTGATCCATTGAAGAGTACACTCAACCAACTTGTCATCATCTGATTCCAAAATGATATGCTTGTCCTCAACATTCAAACTTTCAATAGTGCCTTTGTATTCAGGATCAACACGACTTTGTCCTTGAAGATCGGGAAGAGGAGTTTCTGGATCATCATCTACTAGATCTGGCTCCTCAACATCAAGGAAATTGTCTGATGTGATGTGCTCGTTTTCCTGAATAACTCTTCCAATTTCCAGTTTGAATTCATGATACTCATCATAGGAGATCTCATAGCCCATTTGTGGTGCATAATAATCCATGAATGTCTTGAATTCAGCTTGTGCCAATGCTGTCATCATCAAAAGCAAGGAAAAATAGCTGATGTCACCACGCTGTAAAGGTTGACCTCCTTCCAAATCATCACCTCTGAGGACATTCTGACCTGTGAGTGTAATCTCATGTAGGATTCTTCGATGTTCTGGTTTGAGCTGCCTGAGCAAGAATTGTCCATGCCTGTCTTCAGGAGTCCTGCTTGGGTGTGCATCAGGTAACACATCTGCTTCATGTTCTTCTAGATTCCACCATGCAATCACCTCTTCTGGTTGTGTTTCTGGTGGTGTTTCCTCTCTCTCTTGAGAGCTTACACCTTTCTCCTCCTGAGGCCTCACAAAAACTTGCAATCTTGGCATAAACTCAAGTTCTTCATCAGCATCATCATCGTGATCTTCCATGTCAACAGTAGCAGTTTCTTTTTCTGGAATATGCTTCACCTTCTCATTTCCTGCTATCCAGATGTAACCATTCAGCTTTGTAGATATATGGAAGTCACCTGTACCACATTCCCTGACCTTTGTTCGTGCTTGTGCAGATTGATGGAATGCTTCATGCTGAAAGAATTGATTGTAGGCATGTTCGACAAAGAACCTGTAGGATTGAGCTGTCAACTCCTTTCTGCTGTCCACAAATTGTCGAAGCTTGTTGAGAGCAAAGACTGTAAAAGTTAGCAGGTGCTTCATCTTCATACAAATCGATTGCCATGATCATCATTTTTGTGGAAAAAGAGAAATGCCGTTCAGGTTCAGGGATGACTGTTCTCTTGTTCATGGGAACTGTTATTCCAGGAATAGTCATGTCATACCCATGAGTGTTCAACTCCAGTGCATCCATAATGTTTCCATCACGGTCCACCTTTCTCTTGCAGAAATCTCCCCAAAGTTTGTTGTTCTCCCTGATGAACTTGTCAAGATGCTTGGTGTAAAAGACAAAGACGGCTTCTGAGAGATATTCCAAGTCCTGTTGGATTTCTAAGTCTCTTTCGTAGAGCAAGAATCTCTCTCTCCAGTTTTCTCTGTCGATATCAAACCTCTCATCCCAACCTGGTGGTTCAACTTGACCTCGCATCCAGTCTGTCCAATGTCGACGACAAGTGTCCAGATAAGTTGTCATGGCCTCAATCTTCTCTTCCTTCTTCAACCATGCTAACATGCGTCCAATCTCCCAAGCTCTGGTGAAGAGTAAGCATAGAGGTCCAGTCCATGGAAGCTTTTCCCAATCAGCACGACCAATGGATTGCCTTCTGTGGAGTGAGTAGAAGGTTCCATTCCCTGAGAACAATGACCTTTTCACCTGAGGAATTCCTTGTGAGTTCACCATTCTCTTCTCGTGCACAAATGATACCAGCTTCATACAGGACCCAGGGATTTGATGCAGAGATAGAAGATCTTGTAGCCTGTTCCACAACAGGGTCTTCAACTTCATCTGGTGGATCTTCTGCTTCCCAAAGATCTACAACTAACTTCTTCACCCATGGGATCATCTGGGACTTCCACTGATGGCTCCTCTTGTTGATTGTCTTGAGCATCTTGTTGAGGATCATCATGTTGTGGAGGTTCTGAACTTCCTGATGATGAGCGTTGTTGCTCCCATTCATCTTGAGGTTCCTCTCTTTCTTGAGAGCGTCCTCTTCTTGATGGTTGTTCATATGGATTCCTCATTGGTTCACCATCTTGCGCAGATGCCTCTCTCCCATAAATTGAATCCATGAGAGGGTCAAAATCATTCTCGTTGCATAGTGGTGTACCACAAACCAATTTTCCATAGTTTTGTGGAACTTGTTGACCCATGAACTCCCATGCTGTGATTCTGACTTCATCAGGAATATCGTTTGATCCAGGGATAAAACTTGGACCTTTCTCCTTCATGACATGGTTCCATGTTGTGTTTGAATGCCATGAACCACCTGTAACTGATGGAGCTAGAGAATGACCACGTCCTTGATGAATAACATTACATGCTATTGTGGGAGTTGTTCCTTGACGTGGAGGTACTGGAAAGGAACGTCACCATGAAATAGAACTACACCATTCTTTGTCAGGAAGAGTTGGTTGTTCACAATAAAACTTGGGTCCAACACGAGGTACACTGGTCGTTTGTAAATCCTTGGTGGTTTAGTGCCCTCTGCCATCCTGATGTAGCCCTGACCATTGTCATTGTGATACATGAAGTGTACTGCATCTCTTCCACCTTTTCCACTTCCTTTCACATTGGTCTTCAGGCCTGATTGTTGAATGGATTCTAAGTTCCATGAATCAGTGGCATGAAAAAAACAGCCCCAACTCATAGCCTCATCATATGTCAGTTGATGGTGTGCAACAGTTGGATCAACAACTTGGTTGCTATGTCCTTGAAAAGCACCAAGACGAACGTCGAATGGATATGTTGCAGCTGGGCTACATGAGTACCACTTCCATTGCATGTAGACCTCAACAAAGAATCTTTGCTTTGGATTACACAGTAGCATGGCAGCAAATTCTGCTCCAGTCATGTGGTATTCTTTTGGACTGTGGTCTAGCATCTGATCAAACAATATAGAAATGTTCATAGATCCACTGGCAGTGAACAGTGTTTTGTCTCTGCAATGTCTCAACACATTTGCCAACTTCTTGCTACATCCCATGTAGTAGCTGTTCCTTGATGAGCTAGTCAGATCCAAGTTGAGCGCATTGCATCTGTCATCAAACCAGTCCTCTTCCTCTTGGGTTGTAAAACCACAGAGATGCTTCAGAAACTCAGCAATCCACCTCAGAGAATCATCAAACTCTCCATGACTTGTGCCCCAATAGAGGATCCAGGAAATAACATCCATAAACATTTCATGTCTGTGATTGTACTTCGTGTTGTGTGGTCCCATCAATGTATGGAGATTCCTGTTTCTCTTCTTCCTCACTCTATCGTGAGCTTGAAACCACTCTGTTCGACGTCTGTAACCATTGCTGAATGCTAAATGGTCTTCACTGGGTAATGTCGATGGTGTTCGAAATTGGTCGCCTGGGATTTCCTCTGATCTTCTCAGAGCATATCCATCAGCTGAATGTGTTCCAGAAGCATCAACTCCAGAACTGTGATATTCTTGACCTTGTGCCTGATCACTCGATGCTGCGGCTGAGGTCCTATTCCACCGGCTAGAGCTCGACATGTTGAAGAAACAGTACGATCCTCGAGACTCTGCCTCTTGAGCCGCAGGCACAATTCAAAAAATAGTCAAGAATCCCTCAAGGTGTCACCTAACAGAAATACATCATGTCTGAAATCAACATGACTGCAAACTGTTGGCAACCATGACCTGAGGTAAGCCTTGTGTTCCAATAATGATCTGAATGGAGGATGAGCATCAACTTCTTTAAGAACACCTTGTCGAACAGCATCAATAAGATTCTGAGGATTAGCAGACCTTTTGGTCAAACAATCGGCTAAACACCATTGAGTTCTGATATGTGACAAGTCAGCAATTGAACCTGAACATGCTTCTTTCCTAAGCATCTGAATCATATGAATGGTTTCTTGTTGTTCAGGAACATGAGTAGTACTGGCAGTAGCCACAAGATTGTTTGCATCAGTCCTCATATGAATCTCACTTGAAAGTCCAGTAATGTCCTTGATAAGTCCTCTCAACATTTGACATGTACCATAACACTTCATCAGTGCATACAACTCTGCAACAGTTCTGCTCAAAGTGGTTCGCTTGATTTTGGTAAATCAAAAACAAAATAAGAGAACCTCTGGTGTTTTTGCTCTTTTCCTTCCTTGGTTCAGCCATAAAAATGACCATTGCGCGTCGCTGTTGTTCCTAAACGCTGCATCTGGCATTGCAACTAATCTTGGATCACCTTGAAGTGGCCAGAACATAAGTTCCATCGGGTCACCTACAATTTGCCTGCAAAGTTTGTTCAGGGTTTTGCAATCACCTATGGTGGGAGCAGCAGCGGCAGAAGCACAACGTGAAAACTGATAACATGACTGAAATTGAGTTCTTGATTGTAACCGATTGATACTACCTAAGAGTGACCTATAGGCAGTGTGGAGATCCTTGTCACATTTGTCTTCATCCTTCAAACCCTTAGGTATGACAACCTCAGTAAGTTCACTGACACAAAGTGACTGTTCAACAGTGATGTGTGATTTCTTCTTGGTCTTCTCATCAATAATCCATTTCACACGTTGACCAGTGAACATCAAGTCATTCACATCTTCATGACCAATCTTGAATTGTGACTTGACAACTTTCTTGAACTTCTCCAGAAACTCTGGAGTTCCAGTAATGAACAAGTCATCAACATGCAAACAACACATGCCAATAGGTTTTCTTCCCTTGGCATTACTGCCATTCACAGGGTCCATGAAGTGTTCCAAGAGTTCCTCAACAATCTCAGGTGTCAACTGTGGTATCGTTGCAAGATAAGTACGCTCTGAAGGTAAGAAGACTGAAACAAGTACTCCAGCTTCTTCTTCCAAACTTGTGGAAACATTTTCCTTGTTCAAGTCATGATTCATCTCAAGTAACCACCAAACTCCTTTCCTCTTCACAATAGAAGTCCTCAAATGAAACTTCTTTCGATCATAATGTGAATCAGGAGTTCTCAAAGCTTTTGCACGATAAGCAACTTGAGCATGACCATTTTCAAAAGGATACCAACCAGACTTGTGTTCAACAGATTCCAAAAACTTCAACAAGGTTTCATCAACAACAGGAGTCCAAGCACAATCTTCAACCTTCTTCTCCTTGAACTCTTTTCTCTGTTTCCATGTTTGGGTTTGTTGATAGCAAGCTGAAAACAATCTTTCTTCAACCAAAAGAGACTTATGAACTTCCTCAGCAATGTCGGAGGATTCATCACGCGTTTCCACACTCTCTTGTGAGCTTACGTAGTATGTCACAGGTGCTGGTTCTGTTGCCTCAGAGTCAGCAAAGCTAACCTGTTTTGGCTCCTTAAAAGCACCATCATAGCATACATATGTACACCTGTCAGCTCTTGTTGGTTGGATGCCAAGCGAAATCAGAAATTTGTCAAGGCGGTTCCACCATCTACGTGGTGCGTCCGCAAGTCCATAGACGGAACGAGTGCACAAACCAACCAAGTAAGGAGGCAAACCAATGTCAGTAGGCAACTGAACATAGATAACGCGTCGGTCTAAGTCGTACGTTTCCCCCTGAAGGAAGGCAGTTTTCAAGTCTAAATGGAGTAAATCCCAGTACATCGAGGCTGCATGCTGAGATGCCACGCGAAAACCATACCTGGTAGCAGTAGGACTGCCAGTCTGTAAGTCATACTTTTGAGCATCTTGAAAGCCTCTGCATACCCATCTAGCCTTGAACTTCTTGAACTGTCCATCCTTATCAACCTTGATGGTAAGCACCCATCTGCCAGTGACATAATTATCAATCTTATGACGTCTCTTGTCTCTGAAAGTCATGGCAGTGAAATCCAGAAAACTTCTGAATTCTTCAAGCTTGGCTTGTTTGATCTCCTTAGCATACTTTCTCAAGACTTCTTGAGTGATAACTGATTCTGCCTTTGGCTTCTTCTTTCCATTCTTGGCAAGATACTGTTCAAACTGTTTGAACCCAGTAACATCGTATGAGCCAAAATCAGGGGCAGCTTGGACCTTGGGTCCTAAAGGAACAAAAACAGTACCATCAATGTCGACAAAATGAGAGTGGCCTGATGTGTAAGGTTCAGTGTCCACATCTTCTTCCTGAAGCTGAGCAGTGTCTTCCTCAGTCAAAACAGGAGTATCGTCTGTTTCATATGGTTCTGTTTCATCATCATCGTTTTGTGATGATACCAATTCTGGTGTTCCTTGTGAAGACTGCTGTTGCGCTGGCTGCGCAAAATCACCTGGCGTGAACGATGTTGGTGTAGTAGTAGGCAATGGAACTGTATTATCATGTGAACTTGAGGCAGTAGGATCATGTGAAGGCCCTTCATCTTCTTCATCATGAGCTTTCTGAATAGGAACTGAAATTGGCTGAACATGACCTGGTAATTGAACCTTTGGCCTCTTGATAATCACCTTTGCCTTTGCAATTGGTAAAGCATCAGTAGAATCAGTTGAGATCTGTCTCTGTTTCCTTTGAACTCTGATAGGCTCTGACGTCGGATCAGGTCCTGGTGGAGAATCGTCATCTTGTCCAGGATCAGCAATCTCTTCGATTGGAATGTCAGGATTGGAAAACGGAGTTGATGGTGAACTTGGTTGATGTGTTTCCCCCGAGTCCTGTATTCCTGGCATATCCAAATCATCATCAGGTGGTGGTCCATCATCATCTGGAATGATATACTCTTGGTCATCATCATCATATGGATCAGGTCCAGTATTGTAATCAGGTTGATTATCATCATCCAGAGGATCTTCTGGTTCATCACCACTCAACATCTCATCATCATTTGGTGGAACATCACCATGCTGATCTGGATGAATGGGATCGTCACCATTTGGTGGAGTGCTACTTGAACTAGGAGGATTTTCAACTCTCCTTTTGATAGCACCAGTCGTTTCTCGTGAAAAGACAATCATACTCCATTCATGGATTTTGAACTGTTCATGATGTGGATACAACTGTGACACAAACATGAAGTAAACATGATCATAGTCACCAGGTTTCCAAATGAGTAAGACAGCATCTTCAGGATGTTGAAACAAAGGATTCACTCTTCCATAAGTTCCTCTGAACACACTGCAATCTTCAAAGTACATTTGAGGCAATGTCTTTTTCCTGACATCTTGAAGTCCAGGAATCAATTCAGTGATTCTGGTGTCAGTTGACTCTCTGACACTAGCCTCTGTACTCCTTGGCAACTGATCAATCTTCCTCAATGTTTGAACAAGTAACTGAGTGGTAAACCTCTGTGGAAGGATGTGCTTCAATGGCACTGGGATAGAGGTCTCAACATGATGCAAGTCTTGCAACAAACATGAGCACTCAGGTTCACGGTCCAAAAACATTGAAGTGCCACACAATGCTCCATCATCAAAATGTTCCAACAGATCTTCAAACAAGAAATACTGTCTCATGACTCATGTCCCTCAAAGGTACAAGTTGTGTGAACTGTGCAATGAATGAGCACAAGTATGATGGCAAGACCTTCCATTGTGGATCATTCCAAAGCTTCCCTTCTCTACTGAAGGCATGCTGTGGTTCCAACATATCAAAATCTTCATCATGATTGTAGAACACACGCAGGTTTTTGATTGAAGGATCACAACGACAGTAGTTTGTCATGTCAAGGTTGAAACAACCTATATGATACTTGATTCTGTCCTTCTTAAGTTTCTTCCAAGCCAAGAACTGAGCAAATCCTGAATCAGGTGGTGCAATCACCAAGAAACCCTTTCCTCGGTCAACTTGCCACTTCATCACATCAAGGCAAAACTTGAATACCGAGTATTTCCAGGAATTTGGTGAAGGATTCGTGATCAACACATATGCAGGATCAAGTTGCTCAAGTTGTTTCCAAACTTGGTTTTGTTTCTTTTTACTGTTGAAACTCCAACCATGCTTGTGGTCAATGGGTTCACCAACCTTCATGTTCAATCGTGCCATGTGCCAACTGAGACCTGTGTTGCTACTGAAGAGTTCCACAACATCACACTTGCCAGTTTGACAGAACCAGTGAGCTTGTTCACCTAAGTAGGCTTCAGCATATTCAGCTATATCTGGTTCATAGTCATCTTCATCATCTTCAACTGCAAGTGGAACAGGTTCTGATGTGTCAAGTCCAGGAACAGCAACATCATGCCATTCATCATGGTCACGTCTCCTTTGATTGATTGACACGCATGACTGCGTTGTCAACATGAACATTGACCATAGCACCTTCTTGAGAGATAACAGTACCTCTGATCCATCTTTCCTTCTTCCATGCCTTTGAAGCAATAGCATTAGCATTGACAGGGGAACTCCAAACGAAAACCTTGTCACCTGGTTTGTAAGGTCCATCTGATGGCATTGTTCGTTTGGCCATATCATGTCTGAGGTCGGCAGCTTGTCTGGCTTCCTGATGTGCCCTCAGTGCTAACCTTTGCAACTCAAGTTGGCTTTTGTCTTCAGGTAAAGGATCAACACTAAGTTGAGCAGGATCAGAAGTCTCAATGTCCAGAAGATCTGGTGGTCGTCTACCAGTGGCAATTTCCAAAGGAGAATAACCACTAACAGTGAGTTGAGTGTTTCTGGCCCAAACAGTACGCTTCACAGCTTCTCTAATGGTAATTCCCTTGAACCTGTCATCTTCAAGGTTCTTGGACATGATTTGCCATTGTCGTTTGAAAAGTCTGACAGCTGATTCAGCTCTGTTAGGCCATGGGGTTCTTGAACCACAGGGACATTCCTTGATACCATGAGTTCGGTAATAAGTCAGAAAGTCTTCTTGAAAGAATGCCTCATCACCTACGATGGCTTTCGGCATACAATTATGTTCATCAGTCCACAACCTTAGAGCCTGAATGGTCTCCTTGTTGTTCAGTGAGTTTTGTGCCGTAGCCCAAAGTAAGTTGGTTGCACCATCATCAACAAAGATAACATCTCCAAAGTTGGTGGATCGTATGCCTGAAATTCTGGCTCTCGGCGGTGGTGCAATTGAAGTACTACACACACGACACTTGTTGTACATTTCTTCATACTTCTCATAAACAGAGTCAGGAAGTCCTAACATGGAAGTCCTTCGTCTGAATTGAGTAGGAGACATGTGATAGTGTTTGATGTGAAGTTTGTAAAGTTCCACACTATCCCCCAGTTTCCTGAGCATCTTTCTGTATGCTGGTGTCATGGCTTGCACTTCACTACCAGGCAGTGGAATTGAAACTCGCCTAGGCTCAAGAGCATCACTACCTAGTTTCTCAACTTGACTTTCTGAATCTTGCTTACCACGGTTGCGCGCAGGTGCAGAAGGTTTTGGTTCAATGACTTGAGGTTCATCTGAATCAATTTTGTCCAAACCTAACTCCCTAGCTACCTTGTCAAGTTCATCTTCCTCATCAAGCTTGGGATAGGAGACAACAACCTTCTTTCTTGATGAACCTGATTGAGAGTCATCGACAACTTGAGGTTTCTGCTTCCCTACGTGTCTCTTGGCTGCTGGAGGACCTACCTCAATCTTTTTCGAGCTTGGTCCTTTCGAAATCGGTTTGCCTACCTCCTTCTGTGAGGAGCATGGCTTCTTCTGTACACCTGATGGCACTGAAGAGGCTGACTCAGGGTGAAAATCATCAATGTTTCCACGAAAGGGCTTTGCACGATCAATGTCACTTCTGACGATATCATCTGGGATCACGTAGTCCTCCTTGATCTTGTAGATGGTCTTGCCCTTCCAGAACTCTTCACTCTGTTCAGAAAACCTCTTCCTTTCTGTGCGCCAGTTGTCCTTGTGAAGAACCTTCTTCTTGCTCTTCTGGTACTCCATGTGTGTCTCTCTCTCATCAAGAAGTTGATCTTTTGGAAGTGGAGTTTCTTCTGATCGATTCATCTCATATAGATTCTTCCTCTTGTCCTTGTGATGTCTGATGAGTTCACGACGTAGTGGATCAACTTGCCAGTAGTCACCAGTCACCAAAGCTTCTCCTTCATGATCATCTTGTTTGACAGCAATCTGACTGTACTCAAAGTAATCGTGTTGTGAAAAGAAACTCTTGACTTGAGGAGTCTTGAACTGAACTTGGCTATGTACCATGCTACATCTTGTAGGTTAAGAATGAGATGAGTGCTGATGGCTGTCTTCAAAACCATTTTTCTCATGCCAATACGTGCACAGGACAAATAAGCCTTCTCTGGAGTAAGTTCAAATTGAAATCCAAGGTTTCTCATCTGTGGAAGTGACATCAACAATGGGACATCACCTTCTTCGACAATGTCGAATTCTGTGAACTGAGTGTTCCATCCATGATCATACATGAATATCACGAGCTTCTCAGTACATTTGGATTGTTGTGAATTTGCAAAGAAGAATCTTGAACTTGTTGGCTGAATTTCATACCAGAGTCCACTGTTGGGATGTGAGTCAACATATCTGCAAAATGCTTCAACTGCTCGTCGAGAGCCCATAGCTCTTGTGCATCCAAGATCCAGGATACATACAGTTGGTGGTGCAGAATTCTCTGTGTGAAAAGCTAATCCTTTCCCACATGCCAGATCAGTCTGTACAGTATGAAATGAAAAAGCACTCTGCTGCGATGGTACCTCTATCTCTGTAGAGCATCCATATGAAAACAATGATGTGCCTTTTGCCAATGGCTTCCATGAAGCCTCACCTTCTTGTAGACCAACTTGCCTGGGCACACGAGCTGGACGTCGTTGTACACCTCGTCGAAGTGCATCAAGATCTCCAACCAGAACAGGGAACCTTTTCCTGTTTTGCTGTGCTGTTGCATCACGTCGGTTCTGTCCTCCACGACGAGTGCGTCGTTGTACTTCTTGTTGTTCATACGTGGATGTCAAAACATCAACACGTGCTGGTTCAGTCTCTGCAACATCAACACGTAATGGTTCAGTCTCTGCAAAAGCAAAGAAACCATGACCAGAACTTGATGCAGTAGAAGAATAATGAGCTTGTTGCGTTTGTTGATTCTGTATGGCAGGAGTTGATGTGGTCTGAGGTTGAACATAGTTTGACTTACCTTTTCCATCTCCTGTCTTTCCTCCTTTGCCATCATCATCCTTGCCTTTCTTGCCTTTCTTTCCTTTTCCTTTTCCTTTTCTCTGGAAGTATCCATAGTCATCCATGTAGTACAGATCATCATAGGCCCAATAGCCTTCATTCCAGTTTTGATCATCGGCCCAATAGCCTTCATAGTTTTCATTCCATTCTTCTTCTTGCCAATCTTCTTCATAACCTTCTTCACTCACCATGTGAGCACGGCCTTTCCTTCTTCCTTTTCCTCGGCCTTTTCCTTTCCTTGATCTGAAGAACCTTCGTCCTCCTCTGCCTTTTCCTTTCCCTTTTCTCTTTCCTTTACCTTTGCCTCGTCTGGTCTGTCTGCCTTGGAACCTTCTCTGATACCATGTGTAGTCAGCGTCATCATAAACCCAGAAAACATCTTCTAAAGCATCCAGGAATCCTTCTGCGCCGTCTTCTTCATCTTCGGCCCAATAGCCGTCGGTTCCTTCTAAGTTCACCTTCATCCAGTACGAGGAAAGATCTTCTCTGTGCCATGCCAGAGGGTTGCATCATTGGATTGTCAACTGCTGTTTTGGTAGTGCAAAACATTTCCAAAAACAGATCACGTAGTTCTTGAATGTTGTATTGATCGAGGGTTCGTCCACGATGTGTCATGATACTTGTAAGTGTGTTTCTCTGATCCTGTGTCAGGTCTGCTAGACTTACAAAAATCAATGCTAGCAAATTCTCACCCAATGGGAATGCCTGTCTTTGTACTTGTCTACGATTTTCCTGATACTGTCTGAATGCCACCAATGCCAGTTCATCTGACCAAGGAACAGCTACATGAGGAGCTGCTCCTAAGGCTGCTGCTGCTTCAGCTCTCTCTTGTTGATCTCGTTCATGTTCTTGACGTTTTTGTTGAACAAACAGGATTGCTTCAGGACTAGTCACCGTTGCTTCTGGAAGTAAATCCATCCAAGACTCAATAAGTCTGTTGCCAGTGAGTTGAAATCTAGTCATCCACTTCTGAAGATCCATAGTTCCTCTGTTGTACTTCATGAACTGCATGAAACGGTATAAGAACACGTTCTGGGCACCCTTGATGAAATGAGGTCGTAGAAATCTTTGGAAATAGTTCACTCCTTCATTGGGATCCCTGAGCATCTCTATCTAATAGCCTCTTGTATTGTAGAGCATCTCCTTCCAGTCGATTGCGCAAGGCTGGACCACGTTTCTCAGGTTCTAACTCCGTGATGTCACACCAGTCATCAATTGCATCCTCAAAAGCAAAGAAACTAGTTCTCCCATCATATGCTGGAGCTACCTTTGTGGTCATTTGTTGCGTCATGTGAATCTGTGTCTGCTGGGGTGCTCTTCTCATTGCATAAGAGTCATATTGGTTCCATCCATCTGCATCGACAATGTGAAGTCATCATCATAGCCATGGCTTGCCATTGCTTGGGCTCTACCTGGAGCTCACCCTCAATGAGGGATCACAGCTCCGCTACCACTTGAAGAGGGGCCCTAGCTTCTACTTCAAGATCAGCTAAGGCGTCTTCCCCAATGACAGCACTCTTTTAATCTCAGCCTGTTGCCGGTCAGTGCTTGTCCACAGGGTTACTCTATATACCTCTTGAGCCTTGAAGGGCGCATATAAATGTGCTCAATACTCATGCATGTACCTCTGTAGGTATTAGGTCGAAACAAAAACGGGGGGGGTCCCCCCCCTTTCGCGTGAAAAATCACGTGATGTCCTTGAGCAGCCCCCGGAATACTTGCTAAAGCAAGAAGACTCCAGCTAGCTGACGCATGCACACCTTCAACACCCCTTCGTCAAAACCCTGCAGCTTTCACCCGCATTCCAGGGGTCATAAGAGCATGAAATGATCAAGGCAGTTTCGATACTCTGTTGATTTTTTGGAAACTTAGACAGGCTGAACAAATCATTCTACTGTCGTGTTTGAACACCCATCGAAACACAGGCACGTGGGGGACACTGCTATCAATGTGATAGGTGCCGCACCCCTGATTCTACACCATGTTCTAGCCCTGCCATTTTACCAATGCACCGCCCGTGCCAGTATACCTAAATGAAAAACCTGTCTGGCACGCAAAAGATTTCGGTAGCAATTCTGCCATTGCAACTTGGCACAGTGATGCCGAATCAGATTGACTACATGGAAGAAATTTCACCAACACGAATAATACAAGTCAACAAGAAAAGCATTCAGGGTATGCTATGGGCAAGCAACGCATGAATCACATCTTGCACATACATGACCACAGTACATAACATGCACAAAACACTCGACGTTGAACAGCGCCTGAAAACCACAAAAAGGCAAAGGAAACCCAACGCTGGACAAGGAACAACCACCCACACTTAGAAGACTTACAAGCAATGACATGTGTCACTGAACAGTTGTCGGCTAAAATACCCAAAACACATGTCATCAAAATTCTTAACAGGTAGGACCCTGCAAACCTGGGAATCAAAAACGAGAGGAACCAACAAACGCGAATGCAGTCACATAAAACGTACATTTTTCACTCTCCGCTCTATACTCCACACTCTATCCTCTACACTCTACACTTTACGCTTTACACTTCAAACTCTACAGTCTACACTTTACACTCCAGACTCCACACTTTACACTCCGCACTCTATACTCCACACTCTATCCTCTCCACTCTACACTTTACGCTTTACACTCCACACTCTACAGTCTACACTTTAAACTCCAGACTCCACACTTTACACTCCGCACTCTATACTCCACACTCTATCCTCTACACTCTACACTTTACGCTTTACACTCCACACTCTACGCTGTACACTCCACACTCTACAGTCTACACTTTACACTCCAGACTCCACAGTTTACACTCCGCACTCTATACTCCACACCCTATCCTCTACACTTTACATTTTACACTCCGCACTCTACAGTCTACACTTTACACTCCAGACTCCACACTTTACACTCTGCACTCTATACTCCACACTCTATCCTCTACACTCTACACTTTACGCTTTACATTCCACACTCTACAGTCTACACTTTACACTCCAGACTCCACACTTTACACTCCGCACTCTATACTCCACACTCTATCCTCTACACTCTACACTTTACGCTTTACACTCCACACTCTACAGTCTACACTTTACACTCCAGACTCCACACTTTACACTCCGCACTTTACACTCCACACTCTATCCTCTACACTCTACACTTTACGCTTTACACTCCACACTCTACAGTCTACACTTTACACTCCACACCCAGACCCTACCACAACTTAATCACACTCGCACTTCTTATTTCTCTATACTCCACACTCTATCCTCTACACTCTACACTTTACGCTTTGCACTCCACACTCCACACTTTACACTCCGCATTCTACAGTCTACACATTACACTCCAGACTCCGCACTTTACACTCCGCACTCTATACTCCACACTCTATCCTCTACACTCTACACTTTACGCTTTACACTCCGCACTCTACGCTGTACACTCCACACTCTACAGTCTACACTTTACACTCCAGACTCCACACTTTACACTCCGCACTCTATACTCCACACTCTATCCTCTACACTCTACACTTTACGCTTTACACTCCACACTCTACACTGTACACTCCACACTCTACAGTCTACACTTTACACTCCAGACTCCACACTTTACACTCCGCACTCTATACTCCACACTCTATCCTCTACACTCTACACTTTACGCTTTACACTCCGCACTCTACGCTGTACACTGCACACTCTACAGTCTACACTTTACACTCCAGACTCCACACTTTACACTCCGCACTCTATACTCCACACTCTATCCCCTACACTCTACACTTTACGCTTTACACTCCACACTCTACGCTGTACACTCCACACTCTACAGTCTACACTTTACACTTCAGACTCCACACTTTACACTCCGCACTCTATACTCCACACTCTATCCTCTACACTTTACACTTTACGCTTTACACTCCACACTCTACGCTGTACACTCCACACTCTACAGTCTACACTTTACACTCCAGACTCCACACTTTACACTCCGCACTCTATACTCCACACTCTATCCTCTACACTCTACACTTTACGCTTTACACTCCACACTCTACACATTACACTCCGCACTGGACACCCCACACTCTGCGCTCATGAACAAACTGTCACTTCCAATGGCTGTGGATTATATACATATCATATAGATATATATGTATATCATGTTATATCTCAAATAAACCCTTTTTCAACAAAGTAATAAGTGTGCGTTCACTTGGTGATTTTATCGGTCATGGAGGCATCACATGGAATTGATTTTTCAATGGTGTTTTTTTCGGTGGATTTGCGCTTTACACTTCGCACTCTACACTCTACACTCTACACCCAACTTTGCACTTGACGCTCCACACTCTACACTTTGCACTCCACACTTTACACTTTACACTTCGCACTCTACATGTTACACTCCGTACTTTACACGTAACACTCTACCCTTTATACTCCGCACTCTATACTCTACACTTTACACACCAGACTCTACACTCTGCACTTCGCACTCTCCACTTTGCACTCCGCACTCTACACTTTACCTTTGACGCTCTACCCTTGAAACTCCACACTCTACAAGTTGCACTCCACACTTTAGACTTTACACTTTACGCTTTGCTTTCCACACTCTGCACTTTACACTCCGCACTCGACACTCTACACTTGACTCTCCACATCTCTCCACACTCCACATTCTACACTCCACACTCTGCAAGTTGCACTCCACACTCCACACTCTACACTTTACATATTACACTTTGCACTCCGCACTCTCCGCTTGACACTCCAAACTCTACACTTTACACTTCACGCTTGACACTCCACACTCCAGACTCTACACTTTATGCTATACACTTTGCAAGTGCCATGTAAAATGTTACTCTCATTACAACCTGTTTTGAAACCTTTGAAACTTTAGAAGTTACGCAGCTTCCCCCATAGGCACGGCGACTCCACAAGAAGACCAAAGAATCGTGACCAGACATGTTGGAGCCTCAAAACGAGCATTTCGTGCGAGACGTCCTTGAATTTCAACACTTTGTAGCTCCAAATATCAACTTTTCGTACGAGTTTTTTGATGAACCTCAAAATTTGCTACCTCAAAAATCGATGTTTCGTGCGAGGCTTCCATCAATTTTCATCCAACGTCTCAAAAGGCCAGGCCTGCCACGGAATTTGCACGTTGACACCACTTGATAGGGCCCTGACAATGCGATTCGCGCAAAAAACGCAGCGCGACACGTCGAAAGTGGTGCGCGTGCCACGCAAAATGACGATGGAGGTCTCCAAAGTGCTGCGCCTGCCACGAAACATGCAAGCCATTTTCTGGAAACCTTGCAAAAGTATTTGCGCCTGTCCCAGAAAACGATTTTCGACACTTTTCAGACATGTGAGACATGCTTGCCGCGCAAAGCGACATTACAACCTTTTTTGAAACCTTCGAAACTGAAAAGTTATGCAGCTTCCCCCGTAGGCACGGCGACTCCACAAGAAGACCAAAGAATCGTGACCAGACATGTTGGAGCCTCAAAACGAGCATTTCGTGCGAGACGTCCTTGAATTTCAACACTTTGTAGCTCCAAATATCAACTTTTCGTACGAGTTTTTTGATGAACCTCAAAATTTGCTACCTCAAAAATCGATGTTTCGTGCGAGGCTTCCATCAATTTTCATCCAACGTCTCAAAAGGCCAGGCCTGCCACGGAATTTGCACGTTGACACCACTTGATAGGGCCCTGACAATGCGATTCGCACAAAAAACCAGCGCGACACGTCGAAAGTGGTGCGCGTGCCACGCAAAATGACGATAGAGGTCTCCAAAGTGCTGTGGCTGCTATGAACCATGTTGGAAAGTCGCTAAGTGCCACGCCGGCCACACGAAACGATGTTACGCAGCGTTTGAAGCTTTTCAAAAAGAACTACTTTTGCAGCACTCCCAAGGGGCACGGCCATGTTGACCTCATCAAACGCGGCGAACACGTCTCCATCCCCAGACTCCCCAAGTAAAACGATAAGCCTTCGCTAAAACGCATCATGGAGAAAATGGAAACAAGAGAGAATTGAATTGCGAGATGAAAGAAGCCGGGCGATAGCATCTGGAAAGGAAGCAGCGCCATGAAACACCACCCACACCGCGCCCAGAGAGCACAGAACAAAAGGAAGGGCCCGCGCGTACCACCATTTCTGTCGAAATCATTGCCTCTTGTGATCAACGTGACCTATCCAGATCTATCCAGGTCTGTCACTGTCACCTAGCGGAGACTTTACTTTTGGTGGGCCAAACCCGTGGCAAAATTATATGAAACATGGCAGCGTCATGGGCCACTCTGCGTTGGAATCTGTAGCGCGGCCAGATGCAGCGCAGGATGCGTACGGACTCGCCGACAAGTGGGCGGGTGGTAGCCAAGAGACGCAGAACTCCCTGAAGTCAAGGAAACCCTTTTGGTGCATGTCCTTGCAGAAGTCCAAGGGAAGTTCATGGAAATTCAAGGGGCAACTAATTAATTCCCTCTTTGAATCTTGCATGTGCATACATTTGCATTTGTGCAGCCTTTTTGGCCAAGCATCCGCTGTGCGCCACATAGTCATTAAACGGTCGTGGGGAAGTTCATGCCCCACCGGAATCTGAGGAAAGCGAAGCAACTCAACAAAGAACATTGGTTTATTGAATTTTAATTGCACTCACACTTGCGGTTGCCTTCAACAATTCCTGCACCATGTCGGAAAACTCATCGAACTCAATCTCGCCACTTCCATCTGCATCGTACCTGAAAAATTAGCCATTGTATGGACGGTTGGGCCAAGAGCCTTGGCAAACATGGGGCAAAAGGTTGATTTTTCCTCAAACAGGTTTACCTGTATGGGGTTCTTACTCCTTAGAAAGGGTTGCTTGCCTTGGTCGTATGATTTTGACTGTGTCTCCGGGCTTGCGTCCTCAGAGTGTTGGGTCCGGTTGGTCGCATGGTTTCCTACACTTGTCTTTCATTTGTCTCCCACTTGTCTCCCACTCTGGGTCTGGTTGGTGGCATGATTTCCTTCACCTGTCTCCCATTTGTCT
>CAMXCT020004868.1:439570-465477 GCA_947184155.2 Cladocopium goreaui | reverse complement strand
GTGGCCTGCTGAAGCGTTGGCCATTCCAAGTCAGTTTGCACCGGCTGACCGTGCCATGGCGCTGAAGCTTTTTCGACCTCACCAGCGACCGCTTCTTCTGATCAATGTGTACCTACATGCCAACGATCAAACAGCTGCTGGCCACGCCTTGGCTTCCATTTTTGAATACGTTGCTATGCTGGGCGAAGAAGCAATCATTGTGGGCGATTTCAACAGGGAAAGGCATGTTTGGCCGGCCTCCACCGCGCTGGCGTCGGGGCAATGGTATTCTTGCGATGAACAAGTCTGCGGTGACCAGATTGGCCCTGGCACCCATCGCAACTCAGATGGTGAATACACACAGGGGTGGTCATTGACTACGCGCTTTCAACTCCCAGAGTTGTTGTTTCCGGAAGAATGCAGTCTTTAGGTGTTGCTGACCATGATGCTGTCATTTACGATATACATGTGCATGGTAGCTTACCCACGCCTTGGAGATTGCCGGCAAGCGCGCCACTCTTGCTTTGCAATGTGGAGGTTGAGAACTGGAATGTTGCTTGGGCAGAATCACAACAAGATTTCACCGATGCTCTGGCCGTCGGAAATGTGGATCAAGCTTGGGTGGTCCTGAGCAACTGTGCTGAATCTTTGCTGCTTGCACAAGGCAAGCCCAGTAGGGCATCAAGGGACGGCCCGCACAAAATGGCGAGCCCCCCATCAACCAAAGCTCCTACGTTGCAGACTTTGGAGGAGCGAAAGCTGAGAAGATTTGCACGACGGGTGGTCGAATATCAAAAGGCTCCTTCGCCGCAATTGCAAACCAAGCTGTTGCGCGATGCTCCGCTTTTGCACTCGTCTCTTACTGCGTTTTCTTTATCTGATGGTGGTTTGGCTCCCGCCGCTTTGCTTCTTGCAGATGAGGTGGCCAAAAAGGCGTCTCAGCGACGCCTTGCTGCTTGGAAAGAGGACATTCAAGAAAATGTTGCGAAACTGGGGAAGTGGGTTCAGCAAAAACCACCTGATCCACCTACAGCAACACAGGTCGATGGTCCTATTTTGCCTGAAGATAAGGCAAGACAGGAGGCAGCTGCGTGGCACACGCATTGGAATCCGGACCACCTCCCACATTAGACCAGGTTTCAAATTTGTGTTTGCAGCTCAACAATCAGGTCGACCCAGTCACGCCTGAAAGCATTCAAGTGGTTGGGGCTGATTTGGCGCGTTCTGCGTTGAAAGCTAAACAAAAAGCGGCTGGTATGGATGCTTGGACTGCGGCTCATTTGTGCAAGTTGCCGGAGTCCTTTTGGAATCACGTTGCAGTCTTGTGGTCGGCGTGCATGCAGTGTGCGAAAGTTCCTACAATGTGGAAAGATATTCGCATAGCCTTGATTCCAAAGGCGGCCGGGGGCCTGCGCCCACTTGCCATCACGACGGTCCTGTGGCGCATCTGCATGAGTGCAACTTTGCAAAAGCTCCGACCATGGATACAAGAATGGGCCTTGCCTCAGCTTTGTGGCGGCCGTCCAGGAAGAGGCATTATGGATGTTCATGAATTGCTCTACGAAGACATTCGTGCTGCCAAACGTTCAAGAGTTGATTTTGTTGGCTGCAAGGCCGATATCCGTAGGTGTTTCGATTCGGTTTGTCCAAAGACTGCACTTGCTATTTGGCGCTGGTTGGGTGCTCCGGCCAGTTTGTGTGACATGGTGGAAAATTTTTACACTGACCAACGTAGGTGGTTTGCCTGGCAAGGCATTTTCCATTCAGAGCCCATTTGTGCTCGGCGGGGGCTGCTGCAGGGCTGCCCGGCAAGCCCAGCCTTACTCAATGCGGTGATGGTAGTCTGGGTGCGCTTCGTTCTTTTGCAAGAGCCTCGTGTTTCTCTTGCAGTTTATTTGGATGACCGCACAATGTGGAAGAAAGGTGTCAACGGCATTCACGTGGTCACCAACGCCATGCAGGCAGGTGCGCAGGTTGATGCAATTCTGGGCATGGAACTCCATCCTGACAAGTTAAATAGTTTCACAACCAAGCAACATTTGACGCCTCAGCTGTCACAGATACAGGACGTGTTGGGGGCTCCTTGCAGCAAGTTCACGCTTCTGGGTACTCAGTACAATTTGGAGCGTGCAGGTGCTTGTGTTAATGCAGAGAAGCTTTCCTTTGACATTCAGGAGAGGTGTCGCAAAATCAGGTTGGCAGCGAAACGTTTGGGCACCCGCAAGACCTTGCTGGGACAGTTGGTGATCTCTTTGTTTGCATGGACAGGAGCTTTTCACCACTATGATGTTGATACCATCAAGAGTTGGACCTCCAGTATTGAAGCGGCGGTCTGGGGGCGCAAGCCTGCCCCAGGTCGCAGTAGATTGCTGTTCTGGAACTCTTTGGGCACACCGCGTTTGCATCCTGCTTTTGCGCTTCACTTTGCTGCAGCCCGGGCTGAATGGCAGCGCCAGTGCCGCTTGGCCATAGGTGTGCCCGCCGCTGTTTCGCCAGGCCCAAGGTGGAATACTGTTTGCAAAGACTGGAATTGGCGTGTTGAGGGTGGTTTGTGGATCACTCCCGTGGGACTTTGAAACCAGGGTGGATGTCTTCTTCAAGCTTATACAAAGCTGCTGCTGCAGCATGGCTGGCTTTTATGTGGACGAAGGACACTAAAACGGAGGGTCCTTTACCTGAAGGTAAGTTGCCTGTGTTCCAATTCCAGGCCAATGTGGCGCATGATTTGAACTATTGTGGTCGCAGAGTCTTGACAGGTGCAGCAGTGGATGGGAGAGTTACTCAACGTTTGGAAGTCGACTTGCAGTGTGATTGTGGTTTGAGCTCTCCTGATCGTGAGCATTTCACTTTCTACTGCGAGGCAAATCCTTGGCATGGTGATCTCAAAACTCCAACTGAAAGGCGGTTGCTTGTTCCTCTTGTGGATGCTCCAGCTGTTCTTCCATTTGAAGATATGACGGCCGACCCCATTCTGGTGCCTTTTCTACAACAGTTTGACCCACATCAAACGCCGACTTTGGGCTTGGATGGAAGTTGCGCAATCGCTCCAGGGTGCGAACTTTGGCAGCGTGCCAGCTGGGCTGTGGCGGCACATCTTGGGCCCACGGTCAATGGGTTGGTGCATGGTTTCGAGCAAACTCCTGCTGCGGGCGAGAGAGGTGCACTTCTTCAAGCCTGCTTGGCTTCCCATGAAGCGAACAGAGCGGTGCGCTTGCTGATTGACAACCAAGCTCTTGTGCAACGTCTTCATCGTGGCATGCGGCTTGGTCAGTGGGGTGGAGATCTTTTTCCATACTGGCATTATATCAGGATGCTTTTGGTTGATGGTTCTTCTTGTGCTTGGATTCCCTCGCATGATAAAGTTCCTCGATGGCGTCCACCCGAAGGGTGGCTTGATGTTTTGCGTTGCCGCATGCTCAATGCCAAAGCGGATGCTAGCGCGGCTGATCTAACAGGTCAATTTCGGCAGGTGATTGCTACTTGTTTGTCACAACACAGAGAGGCAGTTGTTTGGGCTGGAGAAGCTTGGAAGGCGCAACTAAAGGGTTCTCTTCCCTACTGGCAAGTTTTGCTTGAACACGAACCACGTCAAAACAGGTCGTTTGAATGAGCATTTGCTGCTTCTTCAGCTGCATGGGTGGTACTTTTCTTGACTAAACTTGCCCTCCGGCTTGTTCAGTGCAAAGAGCTCCGGCTCAGCGATGGCAATTTCGGCGTCTTAACTACTTCACTTCGGTGAGGAGCAGGTTGACGTCCTCCTCCAATCCAATCCAATCCGACCTATGTGACCCGGGCTTGGTGCATCTTCGAAAATACAGCCACGTGACTCACCCCGTTGGGTGACAAGACTTACGGGTGCGGCAAAAAAACCTCTTGGCAATAGCACAAGCAGGTTGACCAATGCAGAGATCCCTCTTCTTGAATCCCAAGCTGTTGGTTCATTTGGTTCATTTCTACGTAGCCGAGGTCTGCATTCCGAGGGACATACCGATGTCGATCATCCTTCCTGCAACGGCCGAAACCTTCTTCCGTGACACCGTGACAGACCGCGGGCGACTTGTTCTTGAAAGAAGCGCACCGTGAACTGGAAGGATTTTTCCCCAAACAGGTTTACCTGTATGGGGTTCTTACTCCTTAGCAAGGGTTGCTTGCCTTGGTCGTATGATTTTAACTGTGTCTCCGGGCTTGCGTCCTCAGAGTGTTGGGTCCGGTTGGTCGCATGATTTCCTACACTTGTCTTTCATTTGTCTCCCACTTGTCTCCCACTCTGGGTCTGGTTGGTCGCATGATTTCCTTCACTTGTCTCCCATTTGTCTTTCATTTGTCTCCCACTTGGCTCCCACTCTGGGTGGTGTTGGTCGCATGATTTCCCTCACTTGTCTTCCATTGGTCTTTCATTTGTTTCCACTTGTCTCCCAATCTGGGCCTGGTTGGTCGCATGACTTCCTTCACTTGTCTCCCATTTGTCTTTCATTTGTCTCCCGCTTGTCTTCCACTCTGGGTCTGGTTGGTCGCATGATTTCTGTCACTTGTCTCCCCTTTGTCTTTCATTTGTCTCCCACTTGTCTCCCACTTTGGGTCTGGTTGGTCGCATGATTTCCCTTCCTTGTCTCCCGTTTGTCGTTCATTTGTCTCCCACTTGTCTCCCACTCTGGGTCTGGTTGGTCGCATGATTTCCCTTCCTTGTCTCCCGTTTGTCGTTCATTTGTCTCCCACTTGTCTCCCACTCTGGGTCCGGTCGGTCGCATGATTTCCCTCACTTGTCTCCTCTTTGTCTTTCATTTGTCTCCCACTTGTCTCCCACTCTGGGGCCGGTTGGTCGCATGATTTCCCTCACTTGTCTCCCCTTTGTCTTTCATTTGTCTCCCACTCTGGGTCCGGTTGGTCGCATGATTTCCTTCACTTGTCTCCCATTTGTCTTTCATTTGTCTCCCACTTGGCTCCCACTCTGGGTCGTGTTGGTCGCATGATTTCCTTCACTTGTCTCCCATTTGTCTTTCATTTGTCTCCCGCTTGTCTTCCACTCTGGGTCTGGTTGGCCCCCTCGACTTGTCTCCCATTTGTCTTTCATTTGTCTTTCAGACCACTCTGTCTAGTTCACTTTCCGGTTGGTCGCATGATTTCCTTCACTTGTCTCCCATTTGTCTTTCATTTGTCTCCCACTTGTCTCCCACTCTGGGCCTGGTTGGTCGCATGATTTCCTACACTTGTCTTCCATTGGTCTTTCATTTGTTTCCACTTGTCTCCCACTCTGGGTCCGGTTGGTCGCATGATTTCCTTCACTTGTCTCCCATTTGTCTTTCATTTGTCTTCCACTTGTCTCCCACTCTGGGTCCGGTTGGTCGCATGACTTCCTTCACTTGTCTCCCATTTGTCTTTCATTTGTCTCCCGCTTGTCTTCCACTCTGGGTCTGGTTGGTCGCATGATTTCCCTCACTTGTCTCCCATTTGTCTTTCATTTGTCTCCCACTTGTCTCCCACTCTGGGTCTGGTTGGTCGCATGATTTCCTTCACTTTCCTCCCATTTGTCTTTCATTTGTCTCCCACTCTGGGTCCGGTTGGTCGCATGATTTCCTTCACTTGTCTCCCATTGCTTGGCACCCCGCTTGGGGGTGAGCGGGCTCCGCGGTCGCCCCGGCGTGGGCCGGCCGCAGATGCTGGAGGGCCTTCTGCGATGCTGGTGGATGGTGATGGGCTGCCTCCTCTAGCCGGGCAGCTCGACGGGCCTTTTGCCCTGTGCCGGGGTGTCCGGCCTCTGACCCTACGAAAGGCCAATGGGTAGGCAAACCAGACCACTATGCGGGCCCACATAGATGCCCATCTCTCCGGTTCTTTGGCCGGTGAAGTCCCATCCACTTGGCTCCAGCAGCATGGCCGCACCCGGTGCTTCGTCTGCGGGCTTAGCGTGTCCGATAGACACGGGGTCCATCCGACTTGCCGCCCCGAAGCTCGAGCGGCCGCAGTGGGCCCCCACCCTCCTGATGCTGGGGGCGGGGCTGCTTTGCCAACGCTTGCAGCCATCCAAGCCGGGCAGACGCCGACCTTGCGGCATGTGCCGGCCCTTGCCCGGCATACCTGGCAGCAAGCTTTGACCCGGGCTCTGGCCACGGTTGCCCACCGCAATGATGAGCGCTCTTGGACGGAGTTTCTGATGTTGCCTCAGACGGTGTTGTGCGCCCCGCCTCGTGGCGGGCGAAAACACCGCCGGGCTGCAGCGGCCTATACCCTTGACCGTCTGCAGAGGTGGCTTGATGGGGAGCGCGTGAGTCTGTGGGAGACCCGTCGCCAGCCCCCTCGCAACCACCCTGGGCCGTTGTCCCCAGAGGAACGGCGAGACCTGGCCACCAGTTTGGGCCGAGAAGGGTTCGACAAGAAGGCATGTACTGCCCTGCAATCTGAAGGCTTGTGCCCCTTCAACCCTGAGACTGCCAAGAGCCTGGAAGCCTTGCACCCCCGGAGCTTGCCGCCAGCTGTCACTCCTTTGCAAGACCTTCCTTTGGCGCCCGAGATTGTGCCTGAGTTGGTGGCCCGTTGTTTGCGTGCTTTCCCTGCCGAAACGGCCCCGGGGCCCACTGGACTTCGCGTCCAACACTTGCGGGACGCTTGTGTGGCCGGTGGCACCGACGCCCTCTTGACACAGCTTGCTGCTGTGGTCAGCTTGGTGTCGCAAGCCCCGACCACCATTGCGCCAGTACTGGCGGGGGCAGGCCTTGTCGCTCTACCCAAACCTTCTGGAGGTGTGCGTCCCATTGCCGTCGGTGAGTTGCTACGCCGCCTGGTGGGAAAGTGTTTGATGGCTTCGGTGCGGGAAGAGGCTCGTCACTATTTCTGGCCTTCGCAGGTTGGTGTTGGCGTCAAAGGGGGTGCAGAGAAGGCTGTGCACACAGTCCGGGCCTGGATGCAGAGGAACAGCTCCTCGTCCCAGAAGGTTCTGGTGAAACTTGACTTTGCCAATGCCTTCAATTGTGTGAGCCGTCAGGTTGCCCTTCGTGAAGTCGCTACCAAGTTTCCTGGTCTGGCCCGTTTTGCCACCTGGTGTTACCAAATGCCCAGCAGCTTGCGGTTTGGTTCTTTCACTTTGGAGTCCCAGACTGGAGTACAGCAAGGCGACTCTCTCGGGCCCTTGCTATTTGCTGCAGCCATCCACCCATTGGCCCGCACATTGCGGGCCCAGGGCCTGGACCTGGCCATCCACTACTTAGACGATGGGGTGTTGGCTGGAGACTTGGGCGCTGTTGCGGCGGCGCTAGCCCACGTCCAGCAGCAAGCCTCCAGCATGGGCTTGGTGCTCAACTTGGCTAAGTGTGAGGCAGTTGCAGTTGGTGGCCTTTGTCCTGCAGACCTTGGACCGCATTTTCCTGCTGCTTTGTTGCGTCACCCTGATGGTTCGCCCAGAGTTCTCCACAACTTTGAATTCCTTGGTGCACCGATCGGCGATGCGGCCTTCAGTGACGCCCACACCGCTCGCCGAGCCGAGCAAGCCAATCGGCTACTGGAAGCGCTGGCTTCCTTGGAAGACAGTCAGGTTGGCTTGCGGCTGCTGCGGAGCTGTGCCGGCTTCGTACGTCTGGTGCACAGCATGCGCTGTAACCCTCCTGGGGTTCAGCAACATGCTTTGGCTACTTTTGATCAGATGGTGCGGACTTGCTTTGGTGGGCCGACTGGTTTGCATTTGACAGCGTCACAGTGGCAACAAGCTGGGCGCAGCCTTGCTCACGCTGGCTTAGGTTTGCGCTCCACTGTGCAACATGCCCCAGCCGCATATCTGGCGTCTCTGCGTTCTAGCCTGAGTGCTTGTGCTGAACTCGACAGTGGGTTCTCGCCTGTGGAGGTGCTCACTGCGCCTGGGGCCCTTGATGCTTTGCGCAATCTGAACTCTCAGTTGGACGGTGGCAGCCAGCTCTGTTTGGAAAAAGCTCTTGCTTTCAACCAACATGCCCTGTCCGCTCGTTTGGATGCTGCTTGCTGGGAAAAGCAGCTTGCCGGCGCTAGCCCCGCTGAGCGGGCCTCCCTTTGGTCCGAAACCGGTTTGGGGGCCAGGGCTTTCCTAGCTGCCGTGCCATCGGGCCCTACCCGCATGGAAAAGGCAACTTTTGTGGCTGAGCTTCGTGTGCGCCTGGGTGTTCCTGATGCTCCCACCGATGCCTGGTGCCCCCGTTGCGATGGCATTCTTGACCGTCTCTCCCATCACGCTGGTGTTTGTGTCGCTGGTGGAGAACGAGCACAGCGGCACTACGCTGTCTGAGATGTGGTCCATGCTTGGGCTGAGAAAGCTGGCTTGAGACCCGAAAAGGAGCGTCCCGGGCTTCTGCTATACCCCAGTCCCCTGATGACACCCAGTCGGCTCGTCGCCGTCCAGCCGATGTCTTTCTGCCAGCGTTAGCTGGAGGCCCTGCTGCACTTGATTTCGCCATTACGGCGCACCAGCGGCAGGACACTCTTGCTTTGGCCAGCAGCAGGGCAGGGGCTGCCGCGGAGGCGTATGCCCGACAGAAGGAGGCCCATCTACACACTGCGCAGGCTTGTGCCTCGCAAGGGGCCTCCTTCGTTCCCATGGTCGTCGAAACCACTGGACATTGGGATGTTGGCGCGGCCCGGGTGCTGCGCCATATAGCCACTGCGGTGGCGGCTCGCACTGGTGATCTGGCGGATCATGTGCACAACTCTATGCTGCAGGAGCTTTGTGTGGTGGTCAGATCCTTCCGGGCCCGGGCGGCTTTGAGGCGTCGCAGTGAGTTGGCTGACGCATAGGTCCTTCCGGTCGTTTCTTTATATTTTGGACGTTTTTCCTGTGGATTCTCCCGAGGAGTTCTGCTCACGTCTGCGCCCTCTGCGCTTTTGCATGTTGAGTGTCGGACCAGCGTGGGTGTAGTTGTTTTCCTTTCTTGTGCCATCTCTGCCCACAGCTGCTTTGGTCCGCCTCTGTTGCTAGCTGGCTGTTGCACAGTTTCTTTTTCTGCGGCCTATGTGCAGTTGTTTTGCTTCTGATGTTGGCCTTTAGCCATCAGTGTGGGGCCACTCATCCAGAAGTTTTTTTCTTGGAGGAGATGTTGCATATACTTTTAGCTGGTTGTTTTGATTGTTGCGATGAACTGCAACAATCATTTCCACACTGTTTTGTCTTTCATTTGTCTTCCACTTGTCTCCCACTCTGGGTCCGGTTGGTCGCATGATTTCCTTCACTTGTCTTCCATTGGTCTTTCATTTGTTTCCACTTGTCTCCCACTCTGGGTCCGGTCGGTCGCATGATTTCCTTCACTTGTCTCCCATTTGTCTTTCATTTGTCTTCCACTTGTCTCCCACTCTGGGGCCGGTTGGTCGCATGATTTCCCTCACTTGTCTCCCCTTTGTCTTTCATTTGTCTCCCACTTGTCTCCCACTCTGGGTCCGGTTGGTCGCATGATTTCCTTCACTTGTCTCCCATTTGTCTTTCATTTGTCTTCCACTTGTCTCCCACTCTGGGTCCGGTTGGTCGCATGATTTCCTTCACTTGTCTCCCATTTGTCTTTCATTTGTCTCCCGCTTGTCTTCCACTCTGGGTCTGGTTGGTCGCATGATTTCCCTCACTTGTCTCCCATTTGTCTTTCATTTGTCTCCCACTTGTCTCCCACTCTGGGTCTGGTTGGTCGCATGATTTCCTTCACTTGTCTCCCATTTGTCTCCCACTTGGCTCCCACTCTGGGTCGTGTTGGTCGCATGATTTCCTTCACTTGTCTTCCATGGTTCTTTCATTTGTTTCCACTTGTCTCCCACTCTGGGTCCGGTTGGTCGCATGATTTCCTTCACTGTTCTCCCATTTGTCTTTCATTCCCCAAACAGGTTTACCTGTATGGGGTTCTTACTCCTTTCAAAGGGTTGCATCCCTGGGCCGCATGATTTTGCCTCTGTCTCCGGGCTTGCATCCCACTCTGGGTGCCTTGGGCCGCATGAGTTTACACCTGTCTTCCACTTGTCCTTCACACTTGTCTGCCACTCTGGGTGCCTTGGGCCGCATGAGTTTACAGTTTACACTTGTCTCCCACACTCGTCTCCCACACTTGTCTTTCACACTTGTCTCGCACTCTGGGTGCCTTGGGCCGCATGAGTTTACACTTGTCTTCCATTTGTCTCCCACACTTGTCTCCCACTCTGGGTGCCTTGGGCCGCATGATTTTACTCTTGTCTTCCACTTGTCTCTCACACTTGTCTCCCACTCTGGGTGCCTTGGGCCGCATGAGTTTACACTTGTCTCCCACTTGTCTCCCGCACTTGTCTCCCACTCTGGGTGCCTTGGGCCGCATGAGTTTACACTTGTCTCCTACACTTGTCTTCCACACTTGTCTCCCACTCTGGGTGTCTTGGGCCGCATGAGTTTACACTTGTCTCCTACACTTGTCTCCCACACTTGTCTCGCACTCTGGGTGCCTTGGGCCGCATGAGTCTACACTTGTCTTCCATTTGTCTCCCACACTTGTCTCCCACACTTGTCTCCCACTCTGGGTGCCTTGGGCCGCATGAGTTTACACTTGTCTCCCACTTGTCTCCCACTCTGGGTGCCTTGGGCCGCATGAGTTTACACTTGTCTCCCACACTTGTCTTCCACACTTGTCTCCCACTCTGGTTGCCTTGGGCATGAGTTTACACTTGTCTCCCACACTTGTCTCCTACACTTATCTCCCACACTTGTCTCCCACTCTGGGTGCCTTGGGCCGCATGAGTTTACACTTGTCTTCCACTTCTCTCCCACACTTGTCTCCCACTCTGGGTGCCTTGGGCCGCATGAGTTTACACTTGTCTCCCACTTGTCTCCCACACTTGTCTCCCACTCTGAGTGCCTTGTGCCGCATGAGTTTACACTTGTCTCCTACACTTGTCTTCCACTCTTGTCTCCCACTCTGGGTGTCTTGGGCCGCATGATTTTACACTTGTCTCCCACTTGTCCCTCACACTTGGGTGCCTTGCGCCGCATGAGTTTACACTTGTCTTCCACTTGTCTCCCACACTTGTCTTTCACTCTGGGTGTCTTGGGCCGCATGATTTTACACTTGTCTCCCACACTTGTCTCCCACACTTGTCTCCCACACTTGTCTCCCACACTTGTCTCCCACTCTGGTTGCCTTGGGCCGCATGAGTTTACACTTGTCTCCCACTTGTCTCCCACACTTGTCTCGCACTCTGGGTGCCTTGGGCCGCATGAGTTTACACTTGTCTTCCATTTGTCTCCCACACTTGTCTCCCACTCAAGGTGCCTTGGGCCGCATAAGTTTACACTTGTCTCCCACTTGTCTTCCGCACTTGTCTCCCACTCTGGGTGCCTTGGGCCGAATGATTTTACACTTGTCTCCAACTTGTCCCTCATACTTGGGTGCCTTGGGCCGCATGAGTTTACACTCGTCTTCCACTTGTCTCCCACACTTGTCTCCGACTCTGGGTGCCTTGGGCCGCATGTTACACTTGTCTCCCACTTGTCTCCCGCACTTGTCTCCCACTCTGGGTGCCTTGGGCCGCATGAGTTTACACTTGTCTCCTACACTTGTCTTCCACACTTGTCTCCCACTCTGGGTATCTTGGGCCGCATGAGTTTACACTTGTCTCCCACTTGTCTCCCACACTTGTTTCCCACACTTGTCTCGCACTCTGGGTGCCTTGGGCCGCATGAGTTTACACTTGTCTTCCATTTGTCTCCCACACTTGTCTCCCACTCTGGGTGCCTTGGGCCGCATGAGTTTACACTTGTCTCCCACTTGTCTCCCACACTTGTCTTTCACTCGGGGTGTCTTGGGCCGCATGATTTTACACTTGTCTCCCACACTTGTCTCCCACACTTGTCTCCCACACTTGTCTCCCACTCTGGGTGCATTGGGCCGCATGAGTTTGCACTTGTCTCCCACTTGATTCCCACTTGTCTCCCACACTTGTCTCCCACTCTGGTTGCCTTGGGCCGCATGAGTTTACACTTGTCTCCCACTTGTCCCCCACACTTGTCTCCCACTCTGGGTTCTTTGGGGTGCATGAGTCTACACTTGTCTCCCACACTTGTCTTCCACACTTGTCTCCCACTCTGGGTGCCTTGGGCCACTTGTCTCCCACTTGTCCCTCACACTTGGGTGCCTTGGGCCGCATGATTTTACTCTTGTCTTCCACTTGTCTCCCACACTTGTCTTTCACTCTGGGTGCCTTGGGCCGCATGATTTTACACTTGTCTCCCACTTGTCTTTCACACTTGGGTGCCTTGGGCCGCATGATTTTACACTTGTCTTCCACTTGTCTCCCACACTTGTCTTTCACTCTGTGTGTCTTGGGCCGCATGAGTTTACACTTGTCTCCCACACTTGTCTCCCACACTTGTCTCCCACTCTGGGTGTCTTGGGCCGCATGAGTTTACACTTGTCTTCCACTTGTCTCCCACACTTGTCTCCCACTCCGGGTGTCTTGGGCCGCATTATTTTACACTTGTCTCCCACTTGTTTCCCACACGTGTCTCCCACTCTGGGTGTCTGGGAGCGCATGAGTTTACACTTGTCTCCCACTTGTCTCCCACACTTGTCTCCCACACTTGTCTTCCACACTTGTCTCCCACACTTGTCTCCCACACTTGTCTGCCACTCTGGGTTTCTTGGGCCGCATGAGTTTACACTTGTCTCCCCCTTGTCTCCCACACTTGTCTCCCACTCTGGGTGCCTTGGGCCGCATGAGTTTACACTTGTCTCCCACTTGTCTCCCACACTTGTCTCCCACTCTGGGTGCCTTGGGCTGCATGATTTTACACTTGTCTCCCACTTGTCCCTCACACTTGGGTGCCTTGGGCCGCATGAGTTTACACTTGTCTTCCACTTGCCTCCCACACTTGTCTTTCACTCTGGGTGCCTTGGGCCGCATGATTTTCACACTTGTCTCCCACTTGTCTCCAACACTTGTCTCTCACACTTGTCTCCCACACTTGTCTCCCACTCTGGGTGCCTTGGGCCGCTAAAGTTTACACTTGTCTTCCACTTGTCTCCCACACTTGTGTCTCACTCTGGGTGTCTTGGGCCGCATGATTTTACACTTGTCTCCCACTTGCTTCCCACACGTGTCTCCCACTCTGGATGTCTTGGAGCGCATGAGTTTACACTTGTCTCCCACACTTGTCTTCCACACTTGTCTCCCACACTTGTCTCCCACTCTGGGTTCCTTGGGCCGCATGAGTTTACACTTGTCTCCCCCTTGTCTCCCACACTTGTCTCCCACTCTGGGTGCCTTGGGCCGCATGAGTTTACACTTGTATCCTCCTTGTCTCCCGCACTTGTCTTTCACTCTGGGTGCCTTGGGCCGCATGATCTTACACTTGTCTCCCACTTGTCCCTCACACTTGGGTGCCTTGGGCCGCATGAGTTTACACTTGTCTTCCACTTGTCTCCCACACTTGTCTTTCACTCTGGGTGTCTTGGGCCGCATGATTTTACACTTGTCTCCCACTTGTCTCCCACACCTGTCTTCCGCACTTTTCTCCCACTCTGGGTGCCTTGGGCTGCATGAGTTTACACTTGTCTTCCACTTGTCTCCCACACTTGTCTCCCACTCTGGGTGCCTTGGGCCGCATGAGTTTACACTTGTCTCCCACTTGTCTCCCACACGTATCTCCCACTCTGGATGTCTGGGAGCGCATGAGTTTACACTTGTCTCCCACACTTGTGTCCCACTCTTGTTTCCCACACTTGTCTCCCACTCTGGGTTCTTTGGGCTGAGTTTACACTTGTCTCCCACTTGTCTCCCACACATCCCACGCTTGTCTCCCACACTTGTCTCCCACTCTGGGTTCCTAGGTTCGCATGTACAATATAATTGAACATTTCTACATCTGTTTGGGGCCAACGCTGGTAGAATTTTGACAGTGTTTTGTATCAGGCTACAGAAAAAACAATTCTGACGGAAGTGGCCCATGAAACTCGGAGTTTGGCTTCTCAATTTGAAGTATGGTTTCTGCCTTCCACTGGCTGCTGGTAATTTCTTCTCAGTTCTCTCCGTTCACATGCCGTTCACGTTCACACAAGGTGGTTTCTAAATCCATGGGTCCCACCATGGCCCACCATGGCCAGGATCCGCGTTCTCATGGAGGCCGTGGAGGCTTTGAACGTGCGGGATGCAAAGGCTTCTTCGACGGTGGATGAGGCGAGGAGACTTGCCTAAGCCTCAAGCTTCCAGCGCCCAAGGTCAGAAGTGACCAGGAAGTGATGGACAAGACACTATGCCACACGGTATCCGTAAAACGTTAGATACCCTTCATGACCTACTCATCGCACTCGCATTGCCACTTGGGATTTGCTTCTTCGTTCTGCTCATTTGATTTTGATACGCAGGACGCTGACCCATGGTACACATTGATTTAGTAATATAGTAATATAGCTGTATTCAGATTTTAGCATATACCCTCTATCATTCTGCCGCGCATGCGGTAATTGCCATATACCATCATGCTCTACACGCATCATCCATTCCATCTGTATCCATCATGTACGAAATTTACTGATTAATACCCATCAGATTCATCAGATACCCCATTGCTACACCTGAATTGGTACATACATATATATATATAATTATATATATATATACGGATTTTCTAATCATGTATCCATTATCCCTTGTTCCATCCATTATTCCTGCCAAACGTTTTCATTGTGCGGGTCAAGTTCGCTTCCTAGCCTGGTTAGGACAGGTTTACCTAATAGCAATGGAGAGAGAGGTTTTCTACATCCTTTGGTATATAATATATACCCTCCTACCAACCAACATATCCCGTAAAAATCGTCCATTCCAAGTTCGGACAGCCGTTTGCACCATTGTTTGAGATGGTGGCCCTCTTGCCAGGAGGGTACACCCAATACCAATACAATGTACAATGGGCAAGTACCATTGCTACATCCATTGTCCTTTATATATCCATTACATACCCACTATCATAGACCATACAGCCATCATAGCATACCACCATCTGCATCTGAGAGGATTTGATCAAACAAATTATCCTCAACACCATCGGCTTCGACGTGGTGAACAACGCGGTGCGGACGCGACTGGTTGATCAGTTGGCCGCCTTGTGCCATGGCTGCCATGGCCATGGTGGTTGGTTAGGACCTAGCCATCCGGGATGGTGATTTTCCATTCAAGCCGTTGATATTGACAGTGACTTGACAGCTCTGGGTGGTGAAGCATGTGAAATGTTTCTGAAATTGAGATGCAAATGATGACAACTTGTTTCGTGCAAAAGGTTCAAACCTGTTGGACAAGCTGATTTCAATAGAATCCAAAGAAATATAAGTGAAGTGAGATGTCATCATCCAAGCAGTTCGAAACATGTAGCTATGCTTCAAGCTTAGCTTGGGGAATGCAGCCTCTAATGGTGGAAATAGTGCAATACTATGCATGTCAGATCCTGAACGCATATACACATTCTGAAAATGCTAACAAAAAGTACTAAGTACAGTATTACCTTCTGATGCTGAGGTTTTTTATGGTTTTGTTCGGTCATGGAATCCCGTGGAATCTCCCATTTTGCCAACTGCACGGGTGGAATCATGTGGAAACTCCCACGTCACGGATGGCTCAGGTTCCGCGAACTGTTGTTGCCACAGCCGCGCTGAAGCACCATGAAGCACCATGAAGCACCATGACGAGGGGGCTGCTTAGGTAAAGATGTCTAGGCCCTCTAGGCTCATGGCGGAATGTAGTAACGAGACATGTTGGATGGAACGCGGTGTGGCCAGTTCAGAGCTTGCAGCAACATTTTTTTTGAACGACTTCATTCCCATGAGCCAGAGCACGCTCCTAAAATTCGATGCAATTTCAACACTTGCAGTTTCGCAGGCTGATTTCACCTAACGGTCACGATCACAAGTGCCGCAGTTTTGAGATTCTTTGAGCAATGCCTCCGAAGAACCATTCTGATCTTGGGTTTTAGAAGTTGGATCATGCGCATCTCCCCGTGAGATTCGCGAATTTTTTGGTTGGTTTGTTGCTGAGCTGGCCAATGGCTGAGCTAGAAAAAGGTGGGGCTTGGCATGGCATGGCATGGCATGGCATGGCAGCATCTGAAAGTCATCTCGACCTGATGGGAACCTGCGGAATGCCAGCGGGATGCCTCCTCCTTCTCCTCCTCCTCCTCCCCTTCATCATCATCATCATCATCATCAGCATCAGCATCAGCATCAGCATCATCATCATCATCATCATCATCATCATCGTCATCGTCATCGTCATCGTCATCATCATCATCATCATCAGCATCATCATCATCATCATCACCATCACCATCAGCATCACCATCACCATCACCACCACTATGATCATCACCATGATCCTTTCAAAAATGCGACAAGGGTCACATACCGTTTACCATCCAAACTGATGTTGTTTTTGACCTTGTTTTTGGTTCGAAGCCCGCTTATTGAAGTTCGCACTGTGCGACGCGTTTTGCGTTGTGCGGATGCGGTGACCATGACAAGGTGGGGAGGGAAGGCGGCATGGCCATTCGGAGCGTCCTGCATCAACAGCGTGCGGGAACTAAATAGAATTAAATTATGCAGATTTGTTGCGTTGTCAATGGTGATTTGTTCAATCGCATTTCATGTTATTGTTTTTGTGAACCGGCGGTATGTTGTTTGAACATTTTCATGCTGCGATTGGGAATGCAGGTGTGGCTTTCCTGCTCTGTCATGGGCCCTTCTGCTGGTGCTAGGTGGCGAAACTTTCAGTCTGGCGGATCAACTGGTGAGGGCGCGTTATATAATTATTTATGGTTCGTCATGGTTCGTCTGATGGAACGTGGACTTGCAAATTGCAACGACCTCACAGTGTTGTGCAGAAGTAGATGCCATTTTGGCTCAAGCCATTTTGGCTCAAGGGGGGGCCTTTACTCCCGCATTTCCCCCCGGAAGCATGGTCCCTGCGCGCGCCCCTCCGGGCGCCGCAGAAGAGGAGCCGGCGCCTCTTTGAACATGGCAGCCGCTTCTGTGCTTCTCCGGCGCCCCTGCGCCTTTCGTCTCCTCTGCTTCGCGGCGTCGCTGGCAGCCCCTGCTTGTTGGCACTCCCGGCCTTGCCTTCTCAACCCGCCGCGCCTGAGCGTTTCGCTCCCGGGCCGCGGCGCATCCCTGCCATTCCTCGGCCGCCACGCGCGCCGCTTGCTGACCCAGCAGCTCAATGCACAATGGGGTTGGCGCCCCTCCCATTGGCGCCGCTCTTGCGGCTCCACGCGCCCATGCTACCAGCGCAGCCCTTTGCACACATGCCGGGGGCGGTGGCGCAAGCGCCAACGTAGAGCCACTGTCCTCTTTTCCTTGGCGCCGTTCCTGTTGCCGTCGCCTGCTCCGTGGTACCGCTTCCCACCAGTACGGTCCACCGCACTCCGCTTCCTTACCACCAGGCGGTGGCGACGGCACTTCGGCCGCCACTTGCTGCGCCGTTGCCGGTGGCGCTTCCCACGCACCCGATGGTCAGGTTGGCCTCTCCGCGGCCGCCGCGTCGGGGAGGCAGCTCACCCCGGCCCACCATCGGACGCGCCAACTTGCCCATTGCCGGCCCCGGTTACCAGCGATCCACCCATTTGCCCAACTTGCTTGGACCCAATTCACTCCAGCGACTCAACCCGTCGCAGGATCGCTTTTTGGCCGGGGTGCCAGCATCCCTATCACTTTCCGTGCCTCGCACGCACGCGCGCACGGCTCGCAATGCCGTGCTGTTCCCTCTGCCGTGCGCCCTGGCCCGCTGGCACTGACCCTGAACTTGTGGATGCCTGCGCAGCGTTGGCGGTCAACCCGTTCCTCGACTCTGACGCCGACGCGCCAATACCGTCCCGGCCGCTCGATCCGGCGCCAACGCCTGCCATGCCGCGGGCCTCGGCCACTCCAGCCTGCGCCAGCCGATCCTTGCTGCTCGCTGCGCCGCCGAACTTACCCTCGGCCCGGAATCGGCTGGGGCATGCTTCCGTGAAGCGGCCGCTTCAGCATCCGAACTCGACCGGTTTGGCTGGCAGTCGCGCCCGGGTTGGGCTGCCCTCGCGGCCAATGCGTTGGAAGTTCCTAACCTTCGGGAACGAGAGCCTGGCTTCCCCGCGCATGGCTGGCAACACCTCGCGTCGCTCGTTGTGCACACTTCTTTCCGAGCGCGCGAAGTTTTGCCCCGCCTCCCGCCCGCTGGCCAAGCGCTGCTCAGATCCCAAGCTGGGCCTCACTCACAGCCATCCCAAGCGAGGAAGGCGCCACCTTAACGCCCAACCTCATGCACATTGCCCTACGGCGCCGCTTACGCCTGCCTTTGCCGCCCGCGGCCCAGCGTTGCGGACAGGGTGCCGGCCGCCATGGGTGCGGCGGCGCGCTGGATCCACTGGGCGATCACGCGCTCGCATGCCCACGCAGCGGTCTCCTCGCACGCCGGGCCCACGTGCTAGAACACGCATGGATCCGTGTTGCCCATGAGGCAGTCGGCTCTGAGGGCCGGGTGGTCCCACAGCCTTGGCTCGCTCACACCAACCTGGCGACCGCAGTGGACGACCGTCGGCGGCTTGACCTTCTGATCCATGGCGCAACCCCGCGTGGGGAAGCGTTGGCGTGCGATGTTACGCTAGTTTCCCCGCTCAACCGAAGTGGCCAGCCCACCCGCCAAGCTGCAACCCATGATGGAGCAGCCCTGCTTGCCGCCCGAGCGCGCAAACACCGCCGCTATCCAGAGCTGCTTGGCGGGGGCCCCCAGCGCCTTTTGGTACTTGGCGCGGAGGTCGGTGGGCGGTGGCATTCGGAATGCCTGCAGCTTGTGCGCCTGCTGGTCGCTGTCCGCAGCCCCCGCGCGCCGCCGCCTCTCCGGCAGGCAGCGGCACAGGGTTGGCAGCGGCGGTGGTGGGGCTTTCTCAGCATCGCCCTCCAAAAGGCTGTGTGCGCCACAGCACGTCGGGGTTGAGTGGATCTCCCCACCGCTCCCCCACGCAAGTGCACCAGGCATGGCCCGCCTCCTTGACGCGGCCCCGATGGATGGTGCAAGCCGCCTTCCGCTTTCGTTTCACGCCTCGCCTTAGCTGCGTGGCTCACACCTGCTGAGCCGAGTCACCCCCGCGCATGCACCGAGGAAAAAAAAAGTGAAGATCATTTGTTGGATGCAACATGTTTTGCGTTTCAGCTACAGGCATTCATGTCCAAAATTACTCGAGGTTTTGACGGGCGTGCAAACATTATTGATTTGGATTTTTTGTGTTTCCGCGATGTTTGGTCCTGCATTCCGGTTAGGACAGTGGTATTTGGTGTGAAAGGAAAGGTTTGATGAACATTCAGATTACATGTAAGGATGCGTTGCCACCACCATCGCCATGTGAATCCGTGGTGCAAGTTCATTGAATATTGATGCTGTGAAAGTGCAGCAGGAGGCACATGGTGCTGCGGCATGTGGGTGTATACTGTATACAACCATGTTGGTATTTTTGTTAAAAGAATCAGTTGAACCATTTTGGACACTTGATTCGAAAAAATCTTGATTGTCCCTCTTGAATTCTGAAACAATGCACTTGCACACTTACAGTAATCCAATGTAACGTTAGTATTTTAGATCCAAATCATGCTTATAGAGGTTGATGATGGTTTCAGCATTGACCATGTCTTGGTGTTTATCTTGGTGGTCCCCCACAGCCATCATGGGTGAGGGAAAACCACATTTTCCCAAAATTGGATGAAGGGAAAAATCCAAGGAAAACCCTGGGAGGTTTCCCTCGCACGTCGAAATCCCATTGCGAAAGTCACAGCAATGCTGGAATCATTGGAAAAAAAGGCCGGGAAATGTGGGGTTTGGCAACAGTATACAAGGTAGTGCCGCAAAAAAACATTGACCCTCAAAGTGTTTGTTTTGGGAGGTTTAGCCCAGTTCAAACTCTGGACAAGCGCATGTGGGGTCTGGCAATATCAATACGTAAATGACGTAGTTCTATCACCAAGGATGCGTTTTTTATTTTTGATTTTGGCGCTTGAGCATAAACAGGGAATGCTTCTGTGATTTGGAACCAGTTGCAGAACTGCTAGTCCTATGAGTTTGTGACGATAGGTTCCCGGTGGAGCTAGACTTAAAGGAATGTTACTGTCCGCGATTCAGATATTGCCCTTGACCCATTGACATGACAGACTCATGACTTACTTGGCGACTTAAGGTGATACCAAAACATCAAACTGAGGCTACTGAGGCTGCACCCGGCTGCACCAGCATCATCTTGCCAGGTTCGTAGCGAAGGGGATGAGAAGCAGAAAGTCTACGACAAGTGCCTTCTCGTTTGAAGAGCATGGTGTGTGATGGTTTTCAAAAAAAATGAACTGAATGGGGGATTTTCAGCAAAAATGAAGGAATCTAATAATTATCCCACCAAAGATTGGCAGTGGCAGAGTATCTCACGTTCACCATGACTAGCCCATGGTTCTGGACAGCTCGGGTCAGCTGGTTTTGAGGTACATGTGTTACTGCAAGGACACCAGCGAGTCTTTGAATCTTCAGTTGGCAGAGGCGCTTCTGACATGTTGCGCCTGTGGATAACAGATAGGCCAGATGGTTAGTCGCCATATGCATAATAAGTCCATCTTGCACAATGTCCACTTTGGACCTTTTTGCAATCATTTCATGTTTATCCCTGCAGTTATTTTTTGGGGGTATAATTTTGGAAATTGTTTTCAACGTCGAACTTTAAAGAAAACACGTTCTCCAGTAGTTCCCAACAGCAGCGCTTACCGCTCTTGGCAAAAAACTGGATCACCAAAACGGCCATGATTCCCAAATAGGTGTGGATCAATACCTAGAAATACAATTTCTAGGCGAATGAACGTCCATCCATCCCAGCTTTTTTAAGATCCAGAGGGGTAGAGGGCTTTGACTCATCCCAGGTGGTTTTCAACCGCTAATCGGCCGCAGGCTGCGAAGTCCTTGCCGCAACTGCGTTCCCAAGCGCAAGAGGCGAAATCAGGACATGTCACTGGTGAGGAGGCAAAATGATGCGTTGAACCCCTCAAAAGTTGGATTACATACCCATTAAATTCCATTTCTGGATTATAGGCTTTAATTATAGGTATTACTGCAACCCATCATCCGATATGTTACAGTTTGTAGGAGAAAAAACCATGTGGTGTCCACTATTGGATGATGGTCATCAATCCAGTAATACGGATTTAAAACCCATCACAGGGATTATATAAACCCGTTATATAACCCGAAGTGAATGTGGTTTGCATGTATAATGCCAAAATCCGAAATTGGCATAACTGGGAACGCCTGATCCATTGAGGTTGCCACATAACTGGTCCCAGTAACAATGCAAAATATATAGCTACCTTCAATTCCAAGATAGGTGATCACTTGCAACATGCTACATAGAAGAAACAATATGATGACCAGTTTCAGAGCAAAATAACGAGTTTGTTAAGAACGCCGTCATTGTTCGTACGACTCATTCTCACCGTTAACATGCGCCATTTTTATCGATGTTTGGCGTATAGGCAGTAGGCATTTCAACAGGAATCGATTTTCTTTACTTCATTACTTTGAGAGCTACATTTAAAGCAAACAGCCAACACAATTTTTGTGAAACTATTCTCATGAGTTGCCCCCTTCACCTAGTCACGTTCTGAAAACATGTTTTGACAAGGTATATTCTCCTATTTCTTTCCGGAATGAAGCAAGGGTCTGTGAAAATAGATAATTGCATGAAGGATTATTGTCAGCGATACCTTTTAGAGACCATGGCAAAGTTCTTTTTGTGATTTATGTAGCAGTCGTGCAGTCAAATAGAACATGTTGATAAATTTGAAGACAGCAAAGTATGCTGTAAGAAATGCACAACATGTAGAAGAGACCACTATGACTATGACTATGATAGAAATAAAGATAGATACAATGAGGCTCAAAGAAAACAATATGAAGAAGAATCATCTGTCCCGGTGCTGTGTGTTTTCTTAATCTCTGAGCCAGAAATAGTATGATGAACATCATTAGGCAACCAAGAAACATCAAAAGAATTAGGACATTTTAATTTGTTCATTTTTAAAACATGTCAATATTGAATTTCTTTGCCCATTTAGACATGCTAATAGAGTGTCCAGTGCATTTGTCAGTGAAGGTTTGGGTATTTATGATGATTCCACATTGGATGGGCTGGCTTGTCCCTAACGGGCAGGCTCAATAAGAAACCATCCCTAAAATCACCATGAATGGGTGGTTTAAACCATGGTAGGTTTATTATTGTGTTGCCCACATTACTTGAATTTCCGGAGTCAGGGGTAATGAGCAACCCCCACTCCCACGTGTGACTGTTTTTCACCCCTGGAAGCAGTGGAGGTTTCTGCCCTACAAATTTCTTTGGAGAGCGAGATTGGGCAACACAAGAAGGACGCCAGCAGAACTGAGGAATGACTGGACAGGCCAGAGGTGTAGGCATTTTGGAAGCACATGTCCAAGAATCAAAGGTACGAGGAGCAGGAAAGCAATACACTTCAAGGATGCAAAAGGATGTAAAGCATGGTTTCCTGTGATCCATTGAAACTTCAATCACAAATTTGGGACCCCAACAGCTCCAGCAGGAGTTGATGGATTTAAATCATGTCGTTTACCGTCCCAAAAAATGTGGTGATGCTCTCAGATCAGCGGGGTGCCCAGGACCGGGACGAAGCAAAGAGTGCGATCAGCAGTGCAGCAGAGATTCGCAAGAAGGACGCCCCCATTCCCTGCCTCCCATGGGGACTTTGGTCTCTTGATGGCCACAAAATATCCAAAAACATGCAAGATACTTCAATTGTTTACCCTTCGGTAATTTCACATAGCTATGGAACATCATCATGCTGAATTGGTGAATTAGATTAAATGATCCATAAATATAACATGATACGTAAGATGTTAACATAGCTATGGTCAGCATGATAATCCATAATGTTCACACGTATAATCATCCATCAATGGACTATTTTCACATAAGAACTAGCTAGACATGTTCCGAACAACCACTGGCTCCTGGTGTCCAGGAGGCGGATGCATTTCTGAAGGACCCAGCGACTGCATTCAGTGGGAAATGGTTTGTAAAGCGACACTTCTCCTGCAGGTTGCTTAGTTAGGATCAACCCCGTTGGCATCCAATCCATCCCTTGATGTGTGGATCATGCTTTGGTAGGACTCCCAGAGTCAGCAGGAATCGGTGGATTCGCTCACAGCAGTGGCTTTGCTCAGGGGGGCATTTGGCCAAGAGCATTTTCCAGTGGGACATTAAGTTCTCAGATGGGCTGAGTTCGAAACTGCGCTGGGCCTCAGACTTGGCTCAATCCGTCGCGGTTTCCCCAGGGATTCTTAACTCGCTGTAAAGATGGGCTGCACCGCAGGCCGTTCCAACTCCGTGCATGAACCCGCGCCCGAGGTTCTGCATGGTCAGCAAAAGCCAGTTGACTTCGTTGACTTCATTGACCTCAGGAAGTCTAAGAGTATGATGGCTGAAGATCCCCAATTTCGAAGCATGTTCGAAGGAGTTGGTGTTCCTGTGCTCTACCAGCCACACCTGGGTTTTGGCTTTGGCCGCAGCTGGACCCACTGCATCTGAAGGTGAACCGTCAGCCAAAATCAATGGCGCAAACAGACAGACGCCGAAAATTCAAGCCATACGCTTGCATCATCCGATACCCTCATCAACGGTAAGGGTTCTTGAGGAGAGTTTAGTTTGCATTTTTTTTGCATTGCAACTGGTGTTGCGCCAGTTGCACCTGCGGCTTGTAAAGTTTCCGCATATTACGCTTCTCTTAGGTATCAACAACAGTGCACCACAGCATCTCTGAAAAAAGAGACCTTTTGACGCCTTTTTGAGCATGCATTTGGCAGTTTTAGCCAACATTGACCCACCCCCATTGGCTGAGTCTCTTCATTTTCCACCAAAACTTCCCCAAGAAAGGGAAACGCGAATGGTTCTGGAACTGCAGCGTGTTTCACACTGAGGCAATTCAGGCGCTCCAGCAGAATCGTGCGGCATCCTTTCTTCAAACCACAGGGGCTGTGGTGCTTCGGAGGCGAAGCACCCAATGCACCAGCGAACAGCTGCAAAACTGCTGGGGGATCATATCCATCAACGAGCTGTCCTGGTTGGTGGCTTGAATATATTTTGTTCAAACTGGCTGCTTGATGTGTGGAAGCCACCAGGCACACCCCATGTTTTCGCACGACCCAATTCTGTTGTGTGATCCGGCAGTCAAATACAGCACGAGCGGCGGCAGGTTGTCCCTCTCTGCGGTTTCTCCCTTAGTTGTTTTTTTTTTAATGGAAAACGGCCTTTATCCCTGAATATGAGTTAGGGATGGCAAGATGAATTACTACAAGCCAAGGGTCGCAATGCAGGACTTCAACAAAAGACTCTCTCAACATGTGTCATGGTTTCACTGAGTGACATTGCCTTTGAGCCTTAGTGGACTGTGACTAGAATTGTGAGGCCTTTGATTGTTTGTTTGTTGGTTTCTTTCTTTCTTTCTTTCACCCTTTTGCATCATTTGCTTTCTCTCTCCCCCTCTCTCTTTCTCTGTGCCCCCCGCCATGTGTCATTTTCCTGGGATTTTGGATTCTGTGGAGCCCTGCCATCAAGGACATGACCACCCGAAATCGCGACCTTTTGGCATCCTTTCTATCGTCCGGCAGCACACCCAGTGATCATCCACCAGTGCCATGACCGCCCCGCGAAATGGGAAGAGATTGGCATCTGAGGTGTGCCCAGTGATCAAGTGCTTGGAATGCTGAAGCAGATGAAGGAGGACTGAAGGGGCCGGTACCAGATTTGGCACCTTCTTTGAGAAGCCCTTTTCCCATGTCTTTTAGTATCTTCCCACGTTGGGCCAAAGCCATTGCGGCACTGGAGTGGCTTAGGCTTGGGATCTTGTTGCATTTACAACTCTTTCCTGCTGGCTGTGTCTGAACTTTACGGCAGGTTGCACTTTCGGACTCAGACGTTTCTTTTTCTGACAGATGGAGGGGGCGGAGAGAACTGCTAGATCCCAACTGTTTTAAGCTGATGGCCGCCTGGCTTGGTATTTGTTTGTTGAAGGATATGGGCAGCGACCTGGAAGACATGAAGAGCACTGAGAAGAAGCGCCTAGCAGAGCCACTTGCCTGGAAGGATTTGCTCCCCAAAAAAACAGGAGCCAAGGTGGAGTGAACTCAATCTGGACATTTCCAAGAGTGGGCCAGTGAAAGATAGTAAGTCTGGTAACTCTTGTAAGTGTTTTTGACCTTGTGACTCTCATAACATTTGCCAAATTTGCGTCTTTGAATTTCCGGTGGTTAGTTCCTCACGTCTCCAAACCACAACTACCAAGCCAACACGCTCCTTCTTACTGCTTTGGAAAAACAGGATGTCCTTCCAATAGATGTAGAGAATGTACCTAAACTTACATAAATACATCATACATCTCATAGAATTTTCCATAGACGACCGGATATGACCAGATCTCGTTAGCTTAAGGCTTTTTACGCCTCACGCCCGGCCGGGACGTCACCAAGGCATGCAAGCTTGATGGAAGCCAAGCGAAAGCAACAGGAGGTGGCCATGAAAGCCATGGAAGAAAAGTTTGGGGTCCCAGATACGGAGGCATGTCACCTATAGTACCTAGCCTATATCCATATGATTCCATATGTACTGTATTACACACAGACACACAGACACATAATGTATATATATATATATACGTCTATGTATATGTCTATGTCTATGTGTATGTATATGTATATGTATAATATGTATATTAATATGATATATGTGTATATGTGTATGTGAATGTTTATGGTACGTATGTACGTATATACATACATACATGCATACATGCATGCATGCACATGTATATATTTGTTGCGCTACACACACATAGACACATAGATAGATAGATGGATGGATAGACAGATAGATAGATAGCTAGATAGCTAGGTAGGTAGGTAGATAG
>CAMXCT020004868.1:432537-439470 GCA_947184155.2 Cladocopium goreaui | reverse complement strand
GAGGGGGAGAGGGGGAGAGGGGGAGAGGGAGAGGGAGAGGGAAAGAGAGAAGATCAGATTCTTATTTTATGCCTATGCATGCATATGCGCGCATCTGTCTATCTATTTGGGGGCCCAACTCAGGATGCTGCGTCTGGGTGAGCTGAAGGTGGAACAGCAGGTGCTTCAGGACGACTTGAAGGACGACTTGGGCAAGACAGACTCACATTAGGGGAGCAAGACCTATCTTCCAACTTTACCTTAGTTCACTTCTGAAAGAATGAATCATAATGAATCCAAGTGGGTTAAGCTCTTGGTTTGTCTTTGTTTGTAGGAGGCTTTTACTGCAGGTCCCTTTTAGCAGCGCACATTTTTCCAGAGGTCCCACCGGAGTGCCAGCACCTCGGTTGCCAGGACCAGACAGAAGCTCAAAAGGACGACCGGAATCTAAAGTGGACGCTATTTTGTAAGATTCACCCAGTTTCTAAATGAATATACTAGATGAAACATGTCGAAACTGGTTGCCATGGCCCTGTTCGATCAGCCGACCCTCCCAATTGCCATACTACTGGGGTGTTGGGGTTTCCTATGGCTATTTGAAACGCATGGGGGGATCAGCGTCCAGGAAAACAGCGAATTCGCCACAGCCTTGAAGAAGACCTGTGAAGAGAAGGAGAAGGCCTTGATTCGTCACATCACTGGTGGGATCGAATCTTCAAATGGTCATAATCAACAATTGTTTGCAACACGTGAGCTACACCACTAAATCATGCCAATTGGATCCAATTGGTTATTCTATCGTGTTCACAGTGTCTATATTATTGCTCATTTTATCCATGGTGGCTCGGATCTGCATGGTGAAAGCTTTGCGGAAGCCAGCGTGGAGAGGGTTCGAGTCATAATAGTGTCGCGGAAACCAGGGGCTTCGTGGAAGCCATGTGGAAGCGAAGAGCTAGGGGCAGCTCCGCGGAAGCCACACGGAAGCTCATGCGGAAGCATTGTGCTACGTCAGTGCAAAATTAAAAGGAATTAAAGACAGCATTCAATATGCACATATACAGCATATACACATGTGCATACACACAAGTAAATAAATGAATTAACAAAGGAATAAATACATGAACAAGTGAACCAATAATCACACACACATGTATATACATATATATATATGTGTGTGTGTGTAGAACATAACACGCCAAACCAAACAATACATAATATAATATGATACAATATAAGTTAAGATGGTTAATTTCAGATAGCATCATAGTATACAATCAAATTTAATATGAAGTAAAATAACTTAAAAAGACTAACATGATATTCAACCTATTTTGATTTCAATTAGTAAGATAAAATCATTTCATATAATATAACTTGGAATGAACTATATTATAGTACCAAATAGTAAAATATAGTATAGCGCAGGATAAAGTCAGGATAAAATAGCATAATGTAGCCTAACATGCAATATAAAGTAACATGTTAAAACTAAACAGAGCGTGAAATTTGATAAAAGGATACAATACAATACAAAGTAAAATAGCATAGTAGTAGGTAAACAAATTAACACAATAAAGCACAGTATGATTTAAGATAACTAAAAAAATAAGATAACTCAATATAAGTAGCTTAATTTTAGTATAATCTAAAATTGACAATACCACAATAAACTTGATATGATTTAAAATCACATAAAAGTAAGATTGTAAGTTGCAACACCTTTTAATATAACGTCGCATAATATGATATTCTGTGAAATGGTAAAATATAGACTAATACAACAGATGTATAGAATTCAATATGTACAATACAATATATAGATTATATCATAGTATAATACGATGAACTCCGTTGTAACATCACATGATATATTTAGATAACATACAATGCAACATATAGATGCATATAGTAGATTACAATATAACACAATTAATACTGTATTTAACTTAGTATATGACATGTATATACCAATCTTGTTGTTGTTGGCGCTACCAGGCTTGGAGCCAGTACCAGGCCTCTCAGGCGGAAGAGCTCCAAGCACTCACAGAGACGGCTGGGAGGCCCAGATCGAAGGGGTCCTGAATTTTTTGTTGGGTCAAATGGTAAACATGGTTAAACCACGTTTTTTTTTCTCCACCAGATTTTTAGAGAATTCTCCAATCTTGAGGTCTTAAACTTAAACTTCTCCACTGATTTCCATTTTGTTTGGGGGTTTCTCGCAAGTTTGCCAGCTAACGTTTCCAAGTTTAGGGAGTCAAACCACATTTTGTTCAATTTTTTAGGCTACAAAAAACTACACATAATTTTGGTGTTGAAAGAATGATTTACTTTCCTCGGCCTTCCAAGACCGGAGATGTGCAGAAGCAACACTGGTCTCAGTATGGATGTGGAGGATTTCCCCTACCGTCGAGATTTTCTACAGAGCCATGCCAGCCATGTGATTGTTTACCACAAGTTAGTGGATTTAAGTAGATTCAAGCGGCCCCCTAAAACTCAAATGTCCAAAGTGGTGTTTCTAACACAGCCCATGGCTGATCCTCGGCGCCTGAGGTGGATTTCCTAAGCAAAGACCAGGTGCGCGACACCATCCGGGATGCCACTTCCACAGCGCTGCTATCAACACGAGCCAGGACGCTGTTGGGATCTGTTGGGTTAGTAACGCTTCGGAAAGTCACAATCTACTGCCAAACTGAAAGCCACTTAAAACAACCAGGTGTGGGCCATCCGCGGTTCTGAGTTTTCAGGACCTCTGTAGATGGCCTTTCGCCAGTGCTGGACTGAGACCATTGGTCGGGTCTTAGGATTTGGAGCATCAGCGGCTCACCTTCTTTGATGGGAATGGATTGATGTAACGGTAACGTATGTCTTCCACGGTCAATGCCACGAGGTTCCCCCCCTGCGAAGCTGAACATTGTCAGTTCACCAAAATGATACGGGCTGGGTTGCACCTGTTTTATCACGTACTTGGCCCTTTCTGGCAAGATGCAGGCTTCAGGCTGAAGGAATTCAGCTATTTCTTTCCTGGCAGAGTCCAACAGCCATGACCGATTTAACTTGAAGCCACCCGACACTTTTCCAGGATGGGTTGGATCAGCCCCTCATGGCGTGCGGTGACCGAAGGTTCCAGCTGCCCTCAGCTTCATGCAGGTCTCTGAATCACAGGAGCCTGGCTCAGCTGCATGACGTCTCCATAGCCTTAGCTGTTTTTGGGGCTTGGGATGAACCCTAAATTGCCAGCATCGCCAGCTGCCCCAATGAACTTCAAAAAATCAGATATGATCCAGGACTAAAGATTAGTAAGGGGACTTCCCTAGGTTTCCCATGGTTTCCCTATAAAATGATCCCTATAAATCCCAAAGATTCGAGGGTGCGATTCCTCGCTGCCTTGCGCTCCCACCTCTTGGCACTGCACAGGCCATCGGTGACTCCTTGGAGCAAGCCTTGCGCCGCCTGGATGCAGCCGGTCATTTTTGGATCACCCAATGACAGTGGGATTGCGGAGCGGATATATACCCTCTGGTAATTTGTTACATAGCTATTGAAAATGGAGAATTTATAGTGGATTTACCCATTGAAAATGGTGATTTTCCATAGTTATGTTAGTTTACCAGAGGGTAGTGAACACAATGATCATGGAAGCCATGGCGGCACCAAGGTGGACAAGGTGGTCGCGGCATGGAGGATGTGCTCCGACACATCGATGCCCCTTGGCAGAGTTGACCGCCAAACATGGAGAGTCAACCTCAATGGATTGGTTGATTTTACCATGAAATATAGGGCTTTCCTGTAGATTTTCCCTTATACCAATCCAATGACAACCATATCAAACATGATAAACATCCTTAATTTGACAGAAAAAAACATCCATAGAACTAGCTGAATTGTGCTTAGCACCTCCAAAAAGTCATTTTTATCGGAATAAACATCTGGAACCCTATGCTTTTCTGTTTTATGTTCAGGTTGAACATCACCTTTTGAAGGTATATAGATAAGTTATGATAAGTTGTGGCTAATGCCTCTGCAAAGAACAGGTCTATTAGAGTCTAGAGAAAATACAAGCTCTTGCCCGCTTTTTTGTCTTCCAAGAATATTTGTTGCCTTGACAATTGCTTCAAAAGATCATGTTTTCACCACAAGAATATATATATATATATAGATATGATATATATATATACACATATGTATATCATTTCAGTTGTTTTTGCGAATCACCCTTTTCCTGAAGACAGGCAAGGCCTCTGTCTTTCCTTCTCTCCTAAAAAGTTCAGAGAACGTGGCCATTATCGATTTTTCGGCTCCCAAAACACCTCTCTATTTTGATGTCGATTTGCCAGCACCTGCGCCATGCTCATTGGGTCACTAGGACCTCCATGACGTGCTGGACCAGGAGCAAGCCTCCGATGAGGAGATCCTGATTTTGAGCACCAAAATGATCAAAATGAATCCAGAAGACGAGTTGGGCTTTAATATACCGTAGCTTCAGTACAATGGCCTTGTCATTTCCAGCCAGGACCGCCAGAAGTATTGCGAGACCAAGCTTCATCAGGCCTGGTGGACTTAGATAGGGGGGTCGCTGAATCCCAAGAATAAACTACAAATTTGGGATGGTTTAGTATTGTGGATCTCCCATTCTTGAACCAAGCTGACTGCCATGGTTCAGCTCGCTGGAGGCTACAGCTGCTAAGAGCAACAAGCAGCGAGAGGCTGAGGTGCGGCAGTGAACCCCCCTTTTGAAGGCCCTATTGGTTGATTCTTGGTGATTGAACCACCCAAGATATTGGAGATTATCACAATCCATTCTGACCAGGATACTGAAATGACAGGATGACAGGATTTTGAAAATTGTCCGGCTGATGATGGAAACCAACTGGACACCAGTGGCCTGAGCACAAAGAGAACTACCCATCGCTCAGCGGCGCGAGGATGCCAAAAGCATCATTGCCACTTACCAGGCCTTGGTTGCACACTCCGCATTTGTCACACAAGACTTTGGGTGACATCAAAACCAACCAGTCAAGCACTCTGAAGGGGTAGTTTGGGTAGTTCACAGTTTGCTCCATGGCCTTCATGGTTCCAAACCTAGTCTTTTGATGTCTTTTGAGTCCATGTTGGTGCCTCTTCTCCCCCCGCCACGTCATGGCCCCGTGGGGCAACATCGGTTGCGCCCACACAGAACGAGCTGGACACCGTGGTGGGGCAGATTGGTAGCCTGAAGGCTCGAATGGAGGAGCTGATGCGCGAAGAAATCTGTAGGAGGCTTTCCATGACCAGATCCCGCCAGGACTTGGACAAGCAGGTGGCGAAGACCACCAGTGCGCGGCAAGCCGAACGAACAGCCTTTGCAGCTTGTCTCAGGGCGAGGTTGACCGCCATGGAGGTGACTATGTGTTTTTTCCACTTCCCTTTCTTTCGCCTAAGTACTGTAGCAAATCCATTAGGTGTTCTTCAGATGCCGCTTAGATGGTTTCCTCTGAAAAATGGTTGGGGCTACCCACTTCCCCACAGATTAGACGGGCAGCCTCCAAGTTCGTAGAGCAAGCAGGCTCTGCCGCAGTCCTAGTCTGCTCCCTGCCATTCCAAGGAAAAGTCCCGAGACACCAACCACGCCGTTCGGTGCCCTCAGATCACAATGTGTGGGATCGTTGTGACTGCCTACTCGGACTGGCTATGGGTCAAAGGGGGGGAAGATTCAAAAACGCGTTTCTTAATGAACATAGCCAACTCTGGCAGTTTGGACCCCTGCAGAGTCCCAACAGGCTTTTCGCGTACCCCGGGGCCCCGAGGGTTGGGGATTTGGGCTTCCGCATCACGTACCCAATAACTTGCAACAGGAAACCTTGAACTTTCAGGGTAAAACAATGTGGTTTCCTGTCAATTTTCCCTTAAATCAAAATCCATCGAAACATGACTGGAAAATCAGGCCCTGGAGCTTCTGGCAGTGGCTGAGAAACGCTTGGAGAGGCTGGCAGGGCCACTGCAAGGATGGCGGAGTGACCCGCGGCTGAGCCTTCCCTCGCAGGTTCTATGCTACGTCCCTGGTCCAAGCATCTGATAAGGCGCTTGGCCAAGTTGCTTCTGTGAGGGTCTGAGCATGAAGCGGCACAATCTGCACAACTCACAATCACTGTCAGTCTTGACTGGGAGGGGTGGAGGGGCTCTCAACGCAATGGTGATTTTATTTGATATGTGCAAAGTCAGGCTCAAGACACTTCGTCATCCTTGGCAGCCTCAAGGCAGAGTGTGTGTGTGTGTGCAGAAGAGTGGCATTGAAGTGTTGGCAAATGGGGGCCATCAACAAAACCTCGAGTCTTAACCAGTCAAATAGATCATACTAGTTTTGAGTTTGTGGGGCTCCTGGTATTGAACTTGATCTATACAGGCACGTCCTCTACCCAAAAGCAGCTTCCAACTGTCTGACTAAATGAAACTGTCTGACTAAATGATAAATCCGCTGGTGATGCGATGATTTATGCTTGTCCCCGACTCAAGACCAGGTCGAGAAGCCCACCGCCCACGGCGGACTTGTCCTACCAAACACAAGGCTGCCTGGCTGATCTTGGTGTTCCCTGGTCCCCAGCTGAAAACCAAGATGGAAACCGACAAATATTTCTTAAACAATATGTTTCTGGCATGGGAGGAAAGGCACTTTTTGATGCTGCATGTATTTTTTTTGTTGGGTGCATTATGCATTTCTCATTTTTTTTCTCCTCTTTGCACCATATATAGAACTTCGGCACCGAGCCCTCTAACATTGTTCGGACTTCTTAGATCCATGAAGCAGAGATTCCTTTGCAACAATCTGTTTTTCGGTCACTTTTTTGCAGGCTTGAATTTCCGAACTGTCGAACTGTTGCCGTGGCAACAAAAGTTTTTGTTGGGCACCCTGATGGCTCCAAGTCCCACGGCAGTGCTTCCAAGGTGGTGGAGCTACTCGGGTGCTGCAACTCTTCAACA